>JAPMOR010099319.1:926799-955211 GCA_026543865.1 Argiope aurantia
TTTTTTTTTTTTTTTTTTTTTTTTTTTTTTTTTAATATGCAAGAAAAATTTTGCAATCATCAGGCCTGTGATTTTCTTAAACATGTTCACTGTCAAATTACAAGATACGTGAGAAAATTTTATAATGTCTATCTGATTTTAAAAAAAACTGGAGCAGATGGTAATGGTTTAAACGGTTAGCTTTTGATTAATGCGTGGTTTTTGAGTGTGGTTTTGATCCCGAAATTGTAGATAACTTTTTAGGGAATAACAGATACTGAAATTAGAAAAAAAAATTTGAAATAGGAAATTATCTTTAGCTTATTACTCCGAATGTCATAAGCACAAAATACAATTAAAACATAGATTTTTTTTGTTCCAATTTCTTTTAGATAGTTAAAAATCCATTTCATTTCAGAGAAACTCTAAATTCTAATAAAGTTCAATACATTTTCATAAAACTATATCCAAAAAATTAACCTTTGAATAAAATTTAAAAAAAATTAGTTTTGCTCCAATTATATTTTTAAAGAAAATTATGTTAAATTAAGTGAAAAAATTAGTAGCCTGGTAGTATACCAAAATTTTTGAATAATAATTTAATTATTAGAATTATATTAATTTTTTTTATTTCTTTTAGTTCTTCTTATTTTTTTTGAAAAAATGTATCTGTACTAGAAAAATATGTTATATATTGGTATTCTAAAACAGGGCTACGAAACTTTATTACTCTAAGTTAATAATTTACAAAAATTAAAACTAATTTTCTTTAAGTAGATATAAGGCCCTGTAGAGTCTTCCATCTATTTAAACGATATCAACCAGAGGGAAATTTCTCTGTCTGCTTATGCAATTATGTTAACATAATTGTTCAAAAACGCAATAAGGTAGAGCTTTGTGGTTACTTGTGCATTAACCGCTTACTAATTATAAATCACCAAGAATTCACCAAGATCTCATATTTTTTACAACCAGCGATTAATTGCCAAAGATGGGTCGAATGGTATGGTATGGCTTGCCAATGGTATGCTATATTTATTATATTTATACAAGAACTAATTTTGCATGCATTTTTATGACGAAACTGAGGTTTAAAAATAGATGCAAATCTTCAACATTTTTACAAATTTTTCTTATTTATATTAAATAATGTTATTAATGCTAAATTCTTTCATTCAGATTATTTTAAATAACTTTTTATATTAAATATTTTAGTAAATTTTAAACTTATTAAATAACTTTGTAAAGTGATAAACTATCTGTCAGTATGTATATAAGTATTCGTATGAATGCAATAAATTTTAAGAATTATTTTTCTTCACTACAACCTACGGCACAAGTGAAGTTCTGTATATGGTTACGACAGTGGAATTAAAAATTTGTTTTAATTTTTGGCCCTAAGCTAAATCTGAAAAGTATACTTGTTTTAAAACATACTTATACTTTTAAAAAAAATAAACAACAAAACAGTTCACATTGTCAAAGCCTGTGAGAAACTCGGGAGGAAAGCATTTCTGAGAGATAATGAACAGAACAGGAAAAAGTCTGTTTAGAAAACACTTGTTGAATGATTATTATTAAAAAACTGAAGTTAAAAAATACTATGCTAAGACAACCATGGATATCAAATTATAAATTGGAGATTTCATTAAAATTAAACATGCTAGACGCAAAAGATGGCTAATTTAATAAATTATCGTTTCCCATGTGGTAACATAAAAGAACATAAAGATAAAATGAGCTACAAAATAATTAGAGATTGGACATATAGCACTGAGAAGAGGTTGAAACTTTGATACAATAATAATGTAATAATAATACTTGCATGTGTGGAGGAGACAGTTGATATTATATTCTTTGAAGAAGCATTTAATATTTGTCAAAACTCTTACTTCAATCTTCATATGCTCCAATCTTCCTTCTCCAATTCAATTTTTGACACCTGTCGAATTCATTTGAGCAACTGGAATTGGATTACAGAAAAACCTGAGTTTATCAATTTAAATAAAAATACAAGGAAATTTTGAAGATAAAAGTTAAAAAAACCCTTTTATTTAAATTAGTATAATCGATCAAAATTTGTCACTGCTCATGTGAGCATTTAATGTTTAAAGAAACTATCTTAGGAAAAAAAAAGATTTTTTTTCATCGACTCTATATATTCATAATGCCATACAAAGTATATCAGAATGTCGTGCATAGAAATTGACAAGACATTTTATTGATATAAAATAATTGTAAACCACCAAGAATAGTCTCCCTGAAACTTTCTCTCATACTCTGCAATAAAGGCCTATTCCCCCTTCCTCCACATAAAACTGTGCACATTAAATAAGGCCACGAACTCCTTGCATGGTATTGCTGAGTGATAGCCAACAAATCTAAATAATTTAGGTGAATCCAGCACTTTTACTTTCAAGTGTACGTAGTAGAGAGAAAATATAGAAATCGTTGAAAAATTCGAACTCGAGATTTTGACGAATCTCGACGTTTTCGACCTTCCTGAGTTAGTAAAACATTTTTTGAAAATGTCCATCTGTCTGTCTATCAGTGACAAAGATAATTTAAGCACGCTTTGAGCTATACATATGGAATTTGGTATACGGTCTTTAGACCACATTTGCAGATTTATATCAAATTTGGAGAAACAACCATTCAGAGGAAGCAGATTATAAGTTCGACTATAAGTTAAAGCGATAACTACAAGACGAAGAGAGCTAGATGGATAAAATTCGTCTCACACTTTCAACATCTTTGGAGTAGATAACTGTCAAATGTTGAGCGACATCCAAGAAGGGGTTGACTATCTATAGGTCTGTTGTTTCAGAAAAATACAAACGCGGTAACTCAAAGATCAAATGAATTAAATGTGTTAAATTTGTTATGGGATATTGTGGCTAAAAGTAAAAAGTTTATCACATTTCTGTTTCAATCAATTGGGAAAAACGCATCTAAAATACAGATTCATATTTCTGGATGTTATTAATTGCACACCAGGGATTACTATTCGCCAAATAACTCGCAAAGTTGCATGACAGATGCAGTAAAAATGTTAAATTCACGCCAAAAGTTAATATTTCGTATTGTACGCCAATACCATGTAAGATATTGTCTGGAATAGAACCATTATTAGAGAATAAGCGATAAATTTTTGAAGGGACCACTCCTGCTGGTTACTGAATCGATCGCGATAATATATATTTTCGATTTCGTTTTCCCGATTGATTGATATCAAAATTTGACAGGAACTATAACTGTAAACACAAGCGGATAACATAGCGAATTTCATTGATTTAGCACGTTATAATTATGAATTATTGTAATTGTATGCATGTAAAAGTTACAGATAGACAGACGGTCAACCGTTTAACGAACTTTTAGTTCTAAATATGATAAATGTCTGTAATTCTAATGCTAAACCTGTGTGAACAATTTCATTCACTTTTATACTTGATTTTTATTGTAATCGAGTTCACACGAACAGGTAGATTTCCCGAAAGGCCTTTCGTTTAAGATTTGACAGAAATGTACAAATTAGTTCAAGATTTCGTGTACGAAATCTTAACGGTCTCTTTAATGCATTTTTGTGATATCGTGTTCACAGACAGAAAGACAATGTTTAAAATGTCTTTTTCGGATTCACGGAAGTCTAAAACTTGGAGAATCGTCAAAATCCCGAATGTGAATTTTTTGGTGATTACAATACTTCTTCTATATTTGCAGTAATCATTTGCATCAGAAGTATATAAAAATAGACATAATGTTAAAAATGTCTTTTTCGGATTCAGGGAAGTCTAAAACTTGAAGAATCGTAAAATTCCCGAATGTGAATTTTTTGGTGATTACAATACTTCTTCTATATTTGCAGTAATCATTTGCATCATAAGTAAATAAAATATTTACTTATGATGATAAGTAAATAAAAGTATTTACTTATGATGTGCATTGTTGTTTATTATATTCTACTTTTGTATGTTGACAGTAATTGCCATATGTAGCTAACGGTTAAAACTGTTATACCAAAATGTTTCGCTATGTAAAATTTTCGACATAAATAATTTTGATATAACATTGGCGACATTTGGATTTACTTTGTTTTAAATAAAATTATGAAAACCAGGTTTGCAACTTGGACTCCAATTCACAATAATTTTAATTCAAAATTTAATAAAATCGAATAAAGATTTACAATTTTTATAAAGTCAAATGCGAAATTTGAATATTGCTGTATGCTACTTTTAAGGAGTGAACTGTTTGCAGGAACAAGGACCAATGAATCAGACAGATATTATTTTCTTATCTCCGCTCCAATTCTCGCCAAGCTGAAATATTGAAATTAGGTATAGCCAAATAATGATGAAACCGTAATATAAATAATAGCCAGACCGTAGAAACCAATTCTTGATGTCATACGTAGATTAAACTATAGTTCCAAACTAAAATCAGAGAGAGTGGTCTTTCTAAATCTTTCTTGCATACTCTCTAATAAACTTGTTATGCCAAAGAACGCTTTGGATGACACTAGCGCATAATAGTTACGAAGTATAAATTTTTGGCTTGAATTTAGCATTTTGATTGAATCTAGCATGTGATCATTGACGATTAATCCCCGGTGCAATATTAATCCATCCAAAAATCGAATTTGTGATTTAGACACGCTTTTCTCAACCGATTGGGACGGCTGAATGACCCAAAACAGCACTTGTAGTCACAAAATACCATGCTAAATTTGATACATTTAAGTCACTGCGTTTACATGTTTCTGAAAATACAGACCGACGGACAGTCAACCAGTTGTTGGATTTAGCTCAAATTTTGACAGGTGTCTACATTATTGACACTAAATCTGTGTATTGATAGGAATATGCAAATTTTATATAAATACAGTGTACCAAATTTCATGTCTCTAGCTGAAAGAAATTTAGAATTATCATTGCTTTTTTAAGTTGTTACGGTTATATGTTTCTGAAAATACTGACCGACAGATAGTTACTCCTTGTCGTATTTGACCCAAACTTTGGTAAGTGTCTGCACTATAGACGTTAAATCTTGGTAATGAGTTTTATCTATTTAATTGTTTTCGTTTTGTAGTTACAGTGTTAAATTATATTCAAATAGTCAGGAAAAAAGACTTCCTAAGAACAGATTATGAAGAACTTCCTAGGAACTTCTAGCTCAATGCGTTTTCGAATTATCTTTGTCACAGACAATCAGACAGACGGACATGATCCAAAAATGTGTTTTTTGAACCTAAAATGGGGAAATTCGAATTTTTCAACGATTACCATACTTTCTCTATAATACGTATACGAAAAAGTGCAATAAAAAATGACACTAAGCTAAACTATTCTCGTCAATTGTCGCCAAATATTGGCAATAACATAACAACGCAATATAAATAGCAGCCAATTACAGTAGCTAGCAATTTGTTACAAATTAGCAATTTGGGATGTAAAGACTGCATTCCAAATTTACTGCGTCCAGCTGCCTCTGCTTTTGTCTTATTGTGATCATGAACATATATATATAATTTCAAAATTTGTTTTGCCTTCTAACGAAAATTAAATTGTGAAAGTCATGATGTCGATTATTTTTTTGAAATCTCCTATCCTGTTTCTTTATAAATGAGAAAATGAAAAATATTTTTATATATAATTTACATTTTGTCTGAAAACTGTTTAATGTCCTTAGAATACGAGTTTAGTTTTTCATGATGCCAAATTTAAAACAAATTTCTTTTTCCGTTTCCAAAATTATGTCTACCATGAAATTTTGAAAGTGGTTTTATCAAGTTTCAATCTACATTCTTCCACAACTAATTCGTTAAAGAGATTTCGAAGAACAAAAGACCCTTTTTTTTGTCTTCAACTTTTAGTAAAAGATAACGTAATTACGAAAATTTTATAAAGAGACCTCTCAAGGAAAATTAACTCAATAATCCATTTAATATGTAAATAACTTTTTCATCAACTTTAATGAATTTACTACATTTCTTCGCTATTACAATTTCTCGTTTGAATACTTTTCCTATTTTTTAGCAAAATTTTCAGTTAACTTCATAAAGCTTATTAAATTAGTTCAAATCAGGTATTCAAATTTTTCGAAGGGTCTTCTTTGTGTATAAAAGCTATTATAGAGATTTTTCCGATAAGAAAGGCAATATATATGTTAACAAAAAGATGTGCTTAATAAAAGGAGTGGACGAATTTTGAAATAATTTGAAGGATGCTTTTACTTTTGATTAATATTAATTCAAATCGCGAGTTGTTGGAGTTAAGAAAAATGCAAATAATTAAGAGATAAGCTAAAGAAAATATGGATTTAAGAATCATCTGCCGAAGTACCTCTGTCTTTACTAATAATAATAATAAAAAAATGTATGTATTAAGTTTCTAAAAGACAGACCATTTCATCTAGAATTGTTACATTTAGCATACATACTTTTAGCAAGATGATAAGATGTACTTCTTAGCTATTTTTTGAAATTTTAATTAATGAAACCTTAATCGCGATTTTTGTGCTTTTCTACGATTATTTATTTTCCACGTTATATATATATATATATATATATATATATATATCTTTTAATCTAATTGAAATCCTAATTAGTTTTCTAATTTTCATCTTAATTTAACAATTATTAATTCCATTTTAAAAGTATTTTTAACACGCTTTCTACTGCTAGTCTCAGAGGGTTCTCACGGTCCGAGTAAAGGGATGAAAATCCCTAATGTTTACAATATTCTTTTAAATACACCTAAATTTCTCCTTCCTGCGACTACACGTGTCCCTATCAAAATCTCATCGTAAAAACCAGTGAAGGGAAACATTTCGGTCTCTTTTGCTCATCAGCTGTTGTGTCGCAATGTAAACGGACGTATTGCTAACCGTTTTTTATCTGCACAAGTTATGCCTCCACGGATGAAATAAATTGAAGTTTATATATATTAGAGCAATAAAAAGTCCTTGAATTCCTTGAATAATTATGCATCAAATTACTTTTCCGAATGCGAAGAATTAAATACAGTACACGTTTATTCGGAAAAATCGGATTATCTTATTATTATATTGTCTTTAATAGAAAAGTATCGAGGAAAATATCATTGTAAAATGGTGGAGAACGTTTTCCATTTCGAAGATATCGCCAGTGGACAAGCGTCTAACTATTGAATATATAAAAAAAAACATAAATGGGTGTGAAAATGTTGACGAGGAAATAATGCATGATTGGTTTCACAAAGGCAATAAATAAGTAGAACATAAAATATCGATGATGTATTATTTGTACTGGGTCGAATGAAGGAACGCCAGCATTTGGACTTACCAGAAGAGACAGAACAATTCTGTTTCAACACACCCTGAATTTCTTCTCAGTTTTTGAATTTCATCTATAAAGTAAAGAAATAATTTACCCTCATTTCCAAATCCGTATTGTCTCTTGTAATCTGTTATAATATATGCGAAGTACTGAGTCATTACTTTGAGTTAATCACTTCACTAGACATCTAAACATGCAGCCATTTAATCAGAATCCGATCGACTAAGTCTATCCCATAACCACAGCTGATATGCAAGTATAATAGTTAAGGTATATTTATTTGCACTTGCTATGTGTAGTATGTCTTCGTAGCAGCTGGAATTTATACAAGCATTACTATACGTAGTAGCTGCTCCTACTTCTAGTTTCGGTTGTTACCAATATTAGTAGAATTGTAGGACAATTTAGCATTATATATTATTTAAATATGACTTTGTCCATCTTCTAATAAAAGTTTTTGAACAATGTTATCTTGTCAAATCTAATCTTTGGTTAATTCAAGATATCTCAGTAAATCACTTCAAAGTATTAGGACTTGCATCTATCCATAATTTAAACAACAAACATTAGTGACCTAATTAACTTAGAAGTATCAGCTCTTAACAGACTAAACATTATTTGCACAAAAAGATTAATCCTATGAAATCTACTCAAAACCATTCTACGATAGAAGTGTTGAAATAATGAGACAAACGAATTTACTGTCTTCACTATTATATATTAGCAGTTATTTTCTTAATTTTTTTTAATTGCTAGTTCGTGCAAAAAAAATGATCCATCAGCTTTTCACTTTCTTCGTACGCGAAATAAAGAGAAAGTATTGTACTTGTCAAAAAAATTCAAATTCGAAATTCTGACAAATCTCCATGTTCTAGACCTCCTTGATTTCAAAAAACATATTTTTTGGACAGGATCTGCCTGTTTGTAACAAAGGAATCGTTTCGAGCAAGAAGAATGAAATTTGGTTTATGACCTTTACACCAAATGTGTAGATTTCTGTCAAATACTGTGAAAAATCTATTCAAAGAAAATTACCTATCCGGTTGTTCAAATATGTGCTAATGTGATAATGCAAATACGAAGTTAGCGGGATAAAATTTCGTACACGGATTTAACATCTATAGTGTAGACACTTATCAAATTTCGAACCAAATCCAACAAAAGGGAATGAATACCTGTCGATCTGTATTTTCAAAAACAAGTAAACGCTATAATTCTGGCATGTGATTTTCAATCTGATATATCAAACCTGGTATGTTATTTTCAATCTGATATATCAAACCTGGTATGTTATTTTCTAACTTAGCGTCTAAAACACAACTTCATTGTTGTTAGAGAATATATGAAAAGTTTTTTGTGGTGGTTCCCATTGAGTTCATTTCATTCTAGGTTAGCAAGTGTATTAAATTCAACGAGAGGTGTTCTCCTCTTTCAACCGTAAATGTCTTTTTACCTTAGACGAACATTTGCTGCAGGAAAAACAGAGAAAGTTCCTTGAAATCTTCGTTGATGGTTCAGGTAATCAACAATTAAATACTTATAGGCATATAATGTTAAATCAAATATATTAATTAGGATATTCGCATATATATAATCTAAGAAAATTGAACAATGCATGCTCTATAGTATATAAACATAAAAACAAATGATCTGTTCGGCATATAGTAGTTAGGAAATAACTTAAGGAGATACATGGTTCAGTCACATTAATGTGACCACCTGTCAAAAACCAGAATAACCACATTTCGCAGAATGGATAGCTTCTCGATTGGGTTCAAGTCCGGGGAATTTTCTGGACAAGGGAGTACGGTAAATTCATCCAGGTGCTTTTCGAACCACGCAAGTACACTGCGAGCTTTATGACACGTCGCACTGTTCTGCTGGTAGATTGCACCATCCTGAGGAAAAACAATTCGCATGTAGGTTGGTTGGTTAGTTTATTCGGGTTTAATGGCGCAAGAGCCAAAGGTAGGCTATACTGCGCCAATCGTATGGTTTGAGATAATATTACGGGACAATTTAAAATTACATTCAAGATCAAGTCAGTAAAACAGCAACAATGAAAACATGAGAGATAAGTAAAACAAGTTTTAATCTATATAAAATGATAAAATCCAATAGCTTTTAAAAAGTTAAAAATATACAGATGGGGAGGTTCCCCCACTAATTCTCATATGTTAAGTGAAGTTGAGTTAAAATATTTAAGGCCATGAGAATTAAAATTGCGGCACTCAGCTAGGATATGCGCAACAGTCAAATCAACATTACATGAGAGGCATCTGGGCGCTCTCTCGCCAAATAATAGATATTCGTGAGTGAAACGAGTATGACCGATGCGAAGTCGAGTCAGTTTCACGTCGACTGTTGTTATGGAAACAATGGGCCACAAATGAATCGCATGTAGGGGTGAACATGGTCAGCAAGGATACATGCCTGAATGTGTTGATCCATGCCCTCCATTATTAGTTGATAATGCTCTCAACTCCAGCTTGGACCTTCCCGGCAATTCTTGCAGGGTGTTTGCTTTCAGACGTTTCCAGCCGTATTCGTCAACGTCCATCTGTCCGATGGAGCATAAAACGTGATTCATCGGAAAAAGCCACCATTCTCCACACGGTGGAAGTCCAGTTGTGGTATTGGCGTGCAAATTCCAGCCTACGTCAACATAGGTGCATTAACCAGGCGTTTCCTGCGGAGGTCCATACGGAGCAACCGTTCGCTGAACCGTCGTTGTGGAGACACTATTGGTAGCCCCTAGTTCATCTGGGCGGTCAGTTGCTCAACGGTTGCACGTCTATTGCCCGAACCGATCTCCACAACCGTCGTTCATCTCTGCCATCTATCACCCATGATGCACCACATTTGCCATGTCGCTTATTTTGGATAGTGCCATTTTGCAATACACGGTATACTTTTACCACGGCGACCGGCGAACAGTTTACAAAATTAACAGTTTTGGAAATGCTTCCACTCTTGGCCCGGAAGTCAATGATCATCCCCTTTTGGACGTCGGATAAATGGCTTCGATTCTGCATGACTGCAAGAACTGAAATATTTTCCGAACATATCCACCAAATTTGCTGATAATACGTGCTTTCTGCGTTTGGTTATTTAACGTTGACGTCAAAAGGAGGCGGTGGTCACATTAACTGTACTGTGTAGTTCAGCTGTTTTTCCTTGTTATAGGCCCACATGAATAAAAATTGCATAATATTTATAAATTTCGCAAATTTCATAAAATAACTAAAGGATAAATAAATAGGAATTCACTATTTATGTTTTGATGAAACTATTTTAGAATACAATAAAAAACTATTTTAGTATACAATAAAAAACTATTTTAGTATACAATAAAAAACTATTTTAGTATACAATAAAAAACTATTTTAGTATACAATAAAACATCAGTGTGAAAAGCATGACAATAGCTTATAATCCTTAAAATATTTAGAGACCTTTTAGACCTGTTTAAAAATAAATAGCAACATAATTTTAATCCTCAGAATAATAATGAAATAAATAAATTTTTCTTAACAAAAAGAAAGAAGGATTAAGATATAATAAATAGGATTTCTTAGACATTTTATTTAATTATTTTTCTTGAACGGGAAATTACAGTGGAAATACATTGCCTGCTATTGAAAAGTTGCAATCAAATTTCTTTTCAAAAACATCTTGTAAATTATATTTTAACAATTTCAAAATAGTTAACATGATAAAAAACATTATTTGTTTTTTTAATGAAGATAGCGTAGATAACCATTAAGAACAAAATGAATTGAAATTTTTAAGTTATCATTAGTCCTGGCTAATCACCCGATTGTCAAAGAAGTAATACAATATTGTGAAATTAATATATTGTTTATAATAGTTAATTTTCTCTTTTCATTTGAAACATGTAAAAAGAAAGAGACTGAACTATTGGGTTGTTCGGAAAGTAATTTCGTTTTTTCCCGACAGAGGATTTAATTGTATTTTTTTGCACCCAACTTCACATTTAAGCCGTATAATTTTTATATGGTTTGAGAGCTCATATATCAAGGCTTGTATGTGAAAAATTCCAATTAATTCTACGCAGTAGTTTTGGTTGGTGCCCTTTTAAATATGGAGAGCGATAAGCAGCATTTTCGACATATCTTACTGTTTTACTACAGAAAGGTTAAGAATGCTGTTCAAGCCTGAAAGAAATTGACAGATGTGTATGGAGAAGGTGTATTGACAGTACGCCAGTGCCAGAACTGGTTCGCTAAATTTTTTAGACGGTAAAACCTTCACCTCAAATGAGGAGGTCAAAAACCACCTCGAATTTGTTTGGTAGCAAAGACCAAAAATTTTATGAGCGTAGAATTATACTACTACCAGAAAGATGGAAAAAGGTGTTGAACCAGAACGGCCAATATATAATTTAATAAAGTATTTGTTTATTATACAAAAACTGTCTTTCATTTCCACAAAAAAAAAAAAAAAAAAAAAAAAAAAACGAAATTACTTTCCGAACAACCCAATAGTATATTCTTGTTACGTGCTGGAACATTACTTGAATGAAGCGATAAACTAAAGATAAATAAAGGCACAAAGACATATGGTCATTCGAAATTACGGAATGTTAAAAAATAGCAATTCTTTTATTTTTACATTCCATTTCATTTTTACATATACTAAGTATAGAGGAAGTACGTAATAGTAAAAAAGAAAGTTTGACCAATATCCATGTTTCCGAAAAACTCATTTTTGGAATTCTGAATGTCTATCTGTCATGAATACAATAACTGAAAAACACTTTAAAATAGATAGATATCATATATAGAATTGATAAAAAAATGTTATATAGATTTTAGACCATTTGAAATGAAATTTTAAACAAAACCCACTGAAATGATGTATGCCAATGCGACTGTTTGAATATATGCCAACACGATAACTACAAAATAAAGAGAGCTAGGTGGATAGAATTTTTAACAAATATTTAACAAAGTAATAATCAGCATATTTAACAAAATTGCAGATATGTATCAGAATGCAACAAAATCCATCAAATGGTTCATCGTATGTTGGTCTGATTTATGAAATTTGATATATGAACTTCAGATCAAATTTGCTTAGTTTAGTTATATTAACGTCCCGTTTTAAAGCAACACTAGGGTTATTTTGGGATATACCTCGTAATTTTGAACCGCTGTCAGATGACGAGGACGACACCTGAGCTGGAACACCCCCTACACACCACATCACACAAGCGGGAGGACGTTTGGCCCTGACGGTTTAACGTGCACAAGACTCGCTTACACGAAGGTTCTTTGGTGGAATCGGATCTCGAACCTGAAACCCACCGGTTCCGGAGCCGAGGTATTACCACCAGGCCACCTCGGCCTCCAGATCAAATTTGTACATTTATTAAAAAATTTTGTATTCTGAGTAAGTCTCTCTATTTAGTTGTTCGAATACAAATGGCTTCGATAATTTCAATACATACAGTGCTAGATAAATAAAATTTGGTACAGAGGTTCATCATTTAAAAGTTAGATTCTTAATAAATATGTAACCCAATTTTCAAACAGTTGATGTCTATCTATCTGTAATTTCGCATGCATGCATACGCAATGGCTTAATTGAATGGAATTCGGTATGTTATCTAGTGAATAAAATTATAGTTTCCTGTCAGATTTCGGTTGCAATTTTTTTGGAATAAAGGTGTCTAAAATCATAGGAACATTCTGCAACAGATTAAATAGAAATGCTGGATTCATGCCTAAATATTTATATTTTGTGTATGTTGTTCTGTAATGCCATTTAAGGCATTCAGGTCCTAGAACCACAATTTTAAGCGCGGTAATAAGAATAAGATTTTTATTGGAAAATATGCGAGAAATGTTCGTGGAGCTCACTTTCGCCGGTTAATTTATGTATTTAAAATTATATACAACAAATTTAATCAACAATTTTATATTTGTATGAAAAAGTATTCCAAAGATGTACTATTTGAAGTTTAACTGCATTCCGAAAGTAAGACTCAATACTTTGCGAACGTTAGATAGAATTTTGTAAAATCTCTCTATTTTTTTTCGTTACAATAAATCTTTAAAATGAAAAAGTGAAGAGAATCCATGAGAAGATTCAATTTTGAGGTCTGCTGGAGCTGGGGGACTTTAAAGCTGATTCAAATAGATACTTTTTCCAAAAAATAATGTAATATTTCGATTGGTTTCAGCTTTTAAGGATGAATGCCTTACCTTTCAAATATCGGGGAGGTCATTGACCGATGATGTTGAATTTTCGATTACTTGGAAAGTCAATTTAAAATGGAGTGAAGTTTAAAAATTCAATAATATCGATTTAAAAGCAATTGTACAGGTAAGAAAATTTTGACGTTAGTAAAAGTATTAAATCTGAGTTTTACGAATAGTAAAAAAAAGTATTAAGATTGGTATATTTGGGAATTATGGTGTGATTTTTATTATTTGAGCATGGTTTACGCCATCAATATCAGAAAAAAAACCCCAGCAGAGTGATAAAAAAATTTGTGTAAATTTAAAGTTAAAATTTAAAATTCTGAAATAAAAATGTTGTTTTATTTTTCAAGATGTTAGTGGTGCTTGTACTTATATTACATTGGCATAGAAGCTTTCTTTGACATATAATACCCGAGCAGCAGCATTTTCCTGATGTTGCGCCTTCTGATTACAATCTATTCCATTTGATGCAGAAAGCTTTTCTGGAGAACAATTTAATCTTGATAAGAACATCAAACATTGCATTGATGATTGGATTATTTGAAAACACAAAGATTTCATTTTCACTCGCAAACTACAAACCAACCAACTAAATTTGTACTTTTTCTGTTCTTTTTTTAAAAGTCTTTATTATTTCTATATCTTAAAATAGACTTGATATTTTTATTAATGTTTATATTTTTTCTACCATACTGAATTGCTTTCGAACCAAAGTTATTGAGTTATATAACTTTATTACATTGTATAAAAAGATTGCAATTACATAATAGAGGAGTCAATAGGACAGAACTATAACCTATAAGTAAATTTATTCAAGATTTAAAATAATTGAGTCTAAAAATATGTTTTTAGAAACAAATATCAAAATTCGTAAAAGTTATTCATATTTTTATTCATTTAATTTATCAAACACATTGCTTTTATTTCAAAATTTATGATTCAAATTGATTTTTATTGCCAGTATTTTTAGTTAAAATAAATATTTCATGCAAGTAAATTGACAGTTTATCATTACTGATAAGCAATTGACATTTATTTATCTACAACCATAGAATGCTTCTATATTTTACAATCTTTTTAAAATGAAATCATACTTCTTGACAAAAAAACAACCTCAAACATTGCCGTGATAATTGTGTGCATCGTTTGATAAAAAAAACATATAAATACAGTTATATTTATGGAAAAAGATATAAGAATTCAGTCAGATTACTTATAGTAATCACTTTTAAGGCAATGATTTTCATAGCATGATTTCGGAAAAAAAATTTCTGCAGATCTCCACTGGACATGATCTCTGTAACCTAAATTCAATTCTCTTCAAATGTATACATACACACTCTACTTTGGCTCAATAATTAATTTAAAAACCATTAGAGACACTTAACATATATCCGGTTGAAAAAATGCTCTTAACGAAGCCGAAGAAAATTATTTTATATTTTTGAGTCTATGAATGTAATGTGCTTCTAAAAGATTATGAATTTAAAATTTCTTTGCAGCTACCCCTTCTCCCATCCGACGCTAATTTGACAACATATCAGCATTTTAAGCAAATATTATTCCATTTTTTACGAGCAGAATTATTAAATTATGAAACTTCAAATATAACTATTTAAGACGATGAATTGACGATTAAAGATGATTCAAATGATGATTAGAGATAATTTGAAGAGAATTTCAAGGAAGACCTTTCAATCAGCTTATTCTAATTTCTTCCAATAACCACTGATTTGTCTGAACCGATGAAATATAAATCTTTGTATTTTGATCAGTTTTCGTCACAAAATAGTGAAATATTTTCTTTTATTTTCAATAATTCTGTATCAAATATATTTTACTATGTATTAAATAATGAGACCGGGGACTGCATAAAAGTTTAGAATATTATATATGTATATATATATATATATATATATATATTATTTGGAGCAGAATGCAGGCTCGAAGACATTGAAGAGACATTTATACGCCCGCTCTCTGTGCGACACAAAAGCAGAAGTCGGGAAGAAGAGCGAAATAAATTATCCGTCGTCTTATATAACATAAGATATAGATTGGGAAAATATTTTTTTATAGTGCTAATATATTATTAAGATTCTGATAGGGATTTCTGGCTCATGTCAATCACAAGTAAGGGAAACATAGGGATCTTTCAAAAAGAATTTGCTTACTGGACATTTTTCTATCCCTTCATGCGGAGCGTGAGAATATGTCGGCGTTTAACCGTTTCAGCAATTTTATAAAGCTTCTCTTGAATTAATTAAGTAGAGAAAGTGGAATTGGATCAAGAAATAAGAGAATGAATTTACTGTGGGTTAAATTAAGATAAATTATTAATAATAAATTATTAAATAAGATAAGAAATTGATTAAATTGAAATTAAGAGTTTAAAATATCACACACACACACACACACATTGTTTACTCTTTTTGCAGTTGTTTAGCTCAGAGAATATAAAATATAACACTTTACATTTTCGTGACCGTTTAGAGAATACATCTTTGAAATATATGCATGTCTCTCACAATTTAGAAAATATTCGACTATTATTAAAGTGAATTTAGTATTTATCCTATTGTTATCCTTATGACATATCGTTTTGCTTATTTAACATCATGTTAATATATTGTATGTTAACATTATATCGTGTTAATTTGCTATAATTGATACAACATAACATTATTAGACTTTATATCATTAACAGCATGCACACATCATAACATAACATATTAATATCATGTTAATACTTTGCTCAAGTTATCTTGGAAAAAAAAAAGAATATTTTACTAAATTTAATTAGTTGACAGACATATCGTAGAAAAGGTGAAAATTTCTGTCTAATTCGTAGATAAGTTATCAAACTCATGGAAGTAGTGTGAAATGGACAATTTTTTTCTCCTCTTAACTCTTTTACAACTGAAGTTAGAAAACTAACTCTAATCAAATAAATGATTTACTTTTCAAAATGGGCAATTTTTATGTTTGAAATTTTGTGATTGATACATTAGCTTACAAATTAGATAATCTCGACTGTTTTAAATCTAATTTTATACCACTTTGGTTGAATGTTGCCGTTAATAGCATTATCACATTTCCCCTTTTTTTTTATCCTTATAGCTTCATATCTTCAAAAACTAAAATACGAAAACGGCGTATGGAGAGATTCCTTATACGACTGATCATACGAAAATTTATCTAAGTTCTTTAATTTGTTGCAAAACTTTTTGTCTTATCGTTAACTTTTATACGAATAAACGTTTAGTTAATGATGCCATCTTCAGCCTTTTTCTCAAAATAAATATATAATACTGAAGATTGAACTTTTAAGAAAAGAAAATTATCCTAATAGCACATTTTTAAATAAGTACAGTGAATGTTGAAAATGCTTAGAATCGTCATTGTACCGGAGAATTTCCGAAAGTGAAATCAGAAATTCATTATATGCAAAAAAGTAAAAGGGAATTTCATTTAGAGATTACACAATTTTATCTAGATGATTGCTCGGATTTTCACTTCAATATCCAAAATACTTCATTCTATTTCGTAAGTATTATTTTTTTTTATCAAATCTCCATTTTCTTTTAAAATTTAAATATAAAACATACACGAGATACATGAAAAATAATCTTATGAATCTAAATAAGTTTTTGTGTAGAAAATGTGAAGTCAATATAAATGCAAATTTCAAAGTGAAGAATTTTTTTGAAGACATTATAAATCTTTTACTAATAAATATTTTCTATCCACTTTATATTCAGCACAATACTATGATATATTTCTCTATGTATTGTATACCGCCATTGTGTTCAAATGCGTATACTGAATTTAGTTTTAACTGCAAGTAATTAAATGATTAATTGCTTGCACGGTTAGATTAAGAAAGAAATATTTCGATTTTCCTTAGGAGGCTTATTTTTTCTATGGTAAGTTCTTACTATTTTAAAAGATATTTCAAGAATTCAGAATCTTAAAATGATGCTACTTACTTCAGTAAGTACAGAGAATATTTACACAGTTTTTAAACGATTTCGATAAAAGATTTTTAAAAAGTAAATGGCTTGGAAAACATTCTTCTGGAAACAACTTATTATTTGAAATGAGAAATCTGCTAGCTATAAATATCATCTGCTAAATATAAATATATTTTAATTTAAAAAAAATGTCGCATGTAAAAACGCTGTGGATTGAAAGATGTCATTTTTGCGTTTTCCAAAGAGATATATTCCATTTTCATAGTTCAAAATCCTTGCAAAATGCATATTATTAAAATTAAACTTTTAAAGGGCAAAATAAGCATCTTTATTAATTGCAGAGGAGAAAAAACACGTCAATCATTAATTACTTTTTCATATAACTAAAACTCTATACGAATTCCAGGAAAAAGTACGTACTACTTCGAAAATTTATAAATTAAAATCGATGATAACAACAGAAAGTACACATAGCAGAAATCAATTGCAAAGTCTTTAAATATATATATAGTAAGAATAAATAAAAAAATAAACGGATATTTACAATTAAAAAAAAAGTTATAAAAACCTAATGTTTACCAGCATTTGTGGAGGAATGTATTTCAATGTAGAACATTGAATTGCTTAAATGACTGCAGAAAAAATAGGACTAATTATTGCCGAAAACGAAAAGAAAAAAATGGTTCTGTCAAATCAGAGAAAGTTTAAAGAAAGCGTTTACGATTGTTGCCGAGATTTCCGACAATGGTAAATAAAATAAAAAATATTAAAATCAACTCAACTCTATTATATTTTTTAACCCAATAAGTTTCAAGTTACAGCATCATAAAGGCAAATTTACAAGTCATATTTTTAAAAATATTATTGCATTTAAAAAAAACTGCTAAAGGTATTGCATATTTATATTTTCAACATATATAAGTGTTCTCCTTTTTAATATTGTGCCTGTCAAACAGAGCCTCTTTCTATGAACAACCCACTACGATTGAGAGGTTGTAAAAAGTAATGGAACACCTATAAAAAGAAATACGACTGGAAATTTTTTCGAAAAGCCCTTCTATCATGAAAATTAGGATGCAAACTTTTAGCCCAGAAAAGCGGCTATCAGTTAAAACATTCTTAAAAATAGTCTTTAACTTGTTATACTTTTAACTATCCTAAAAAAAAGCGGAATCATTCTAAAAATTTGTAAACACTATATATATTTTCTGTTTTTAAAGATTCACTATTGTTTCGTTAATGCAGTATTATTTCGAATCTACGTTTTCTTCTGTAACTTTTTTCTATCGTTAACGTAATTTATTTGGTACCCACAGGTTAGGTTCCATCATGTAATTTTGAGATTCTTATAGATTCGCAACTTTTTGCAATGCATTATTTCTTCGTATTTACGCTTTCGTTTCTAACGTTTTCTCGTCGTTTTCAGCACATTTTCTTGATGCTCTGAGGTTACGTTTATGTAATAACTATTGTAAACGATATAGCGTAATTTACAGTATTTATCTACTGTCTGTTCGCTTGAAAATGTATAAATAGCCAATCTGATTACTCCAAGCCAAAGCAAATTATCATTGTGGAAACTATTTAGAATCTGTGGGGCATGCCACTGTTTATTTAAATCAGCTATTAAAAAATCATTCAATATGATGCATATCCATTCATTTCCAGCAACTCAGAATCTTTTCTTCCTATCCTCCCCCCTTTCCCAGATATCCATCATTCTTCTGGTCGTTTGAAAAGTGTATAACCAGCTATTAATAACAACTAAATCCAAACATTCTATGCCAAAAAATCACCATAGAAGAAACCGGTCAAGATTGGCGAGGTGTGGCATCATCAATTAAGGTCGGTTATTCAAAATCACACGAACTCAGTGCAGTTGTGTCTCTTCTTGTAACCATGAATCCTTAACCCACAAATCCTCATCTTCTCATTCTTTAATTTCTTTGAAAACAAATCATGTATAGTTTTGCTCTTTTTGCACTAACAAGAGTGGAACTTCATTTTCTCTAGTAATTACTCACATTGTATCTATGCAATGGACCGAAAATGTCCGTTACAAACGGCTTGAGTTCATAAAAAGTAAATGAATTCTATATCCCATCTTTAACTCCATATACACCAATTCTGATATGTTTTCATCAGATTGGATTTTTCTTGAAATAATCAGATTTGAGGGGCTTGCTATTCTAGCATACGATAGGCTTAAAAAAGGTCAATTAATTGGCGTATTTAATTTTAAGAACATAGAATTCTAGTTTTAACGTAAATTTGACATTGCAGGAATATAAATGTTCTGTATAATTCATATCAGTCAGTAATTCATAAAAACTCATTGTATATCACCAAATTTCATCAAGCATTGTGATTTGGTACATATGTTTGTTACCCCATATATATCAAGTTTTAGAAATAATGGGGTAACCTGATAGATAATCCCCCCCCCATTTCTGACATTATATATTTAATAAAAAGTGAAAAGTTAGGAATGATAGACAAATGCAAAACTTCCCTTTTACTGGGGAAGAACTGGGGCATATTTCATATCACGAAGAAGCACAGGATTTTATCTTTAAATCATAATAACATTATATTTTATAGAAGTCTTTAAATTATCTATTTAATTTTTTCTGCACAACCATATTTATTCCAATGTGGTAGTTATTACTCTTTTGAATTTTTACATAAAATATAATAAATATTTAAAATAATTAGCAAATTTCATTGAGTCCTTTAGTTCCAATCATTAGATTCATTTCAGCAAATTTTATTATCTAGATCAGTGTTTACAAACTTTTTTTTTTGTCGCGGCACACTTTTAACGATTTCGCAATTTGGCGGCACACAAAGAAAAATATGTTTAAAAGTGTTTTTAGCTTTTAATTTAACGTTTAAAAATTAATTTTTATTTTTTGATTAACATTTGGAAAGAGACGTTCTGAATTACGTCCATCTACCCTCTAAAGTATACATGTATAAATTTGCCTAAATTCATATTATATATATATATATATATATATATATATATATATATATACACATACACATACATACACCATACACGCATACATATTTAATTCATCGAAAAATTGAATCTGTTTATATTGAAGTTCGTAACTAAAATCTGTTAAAACAACTTGTTAAATATTTTTCTCCGTCTGTAATTATGATTTATTAAACAATATATACAAAGGTTTGTTTATATTACTGCACAAATCTAAGTTCATTTTATTTAAAATTTGTTTTTATTTTTTTATCAAATGAATTTTCACATTCAAAATGTTTGCAACTTTATTATATTCCATATCAAGACAATTTTAAATGATATTATTGGCATTTATATAAATCAAGTGCAAACTTTAATGTCTTTTACTTTAAATCTCAATTTTATTTATAATCTTAATTGTATGACTTTTGTGAAAATTATGTGATTAATTCTAAATTAAAATCTGTAAATTTTTAAATATAGACTTGTTGTATTCTTACAAGGCTATGATTAGTTCTATACCTTTAAAGTAGTTAATGAAATAGCCGAAAGGTTTTCTAATGTTGCCAACTGAGGTATTAAAAAATGTTACGATTTAACACTGAAGGAAAAAAAATTGTACACATACCATGTATAAATTAGTTGGGATTGCAAAAATGTTTTTTCCATTTGTAAAAAGGATGTTAAAGTTTGAAAGATGATGCATTGAAAATAAAATAATTAAACAATGAAAGGACCCTCCTCCCTCCTACGGATTAATCAGTATGACCCATGAAAACCTTCCACATTTTCAAAAAAATTAATTTGCCACCTGGGGCTTTAAAAAATATCGTAACTACATAATTAAAGAAGGAAAAAATTCCCTTTCCCCTACTTATTAATCAGTTTCAATCAAGAAATATTTACCTTCTGTAAAAAAAAAAAAAAAAAAAAAAAGATTATAATGTTATCAACTTAGGCTTTAAAAATATAATAATTAAAGAATGAAAAAAAAAAGAATTGCAACTCCACTACATATTAATCAATTTGAATCATTAAATGTTTTCTTCATTTATGAAAAAGATCACTAATATTAGAAAAACATATTTTTACCAATACATACATAATCGATGTGGACATAAAAATGCTTATTTTTTATTATATAAAGCTCAATGTGTGTGTGCGTGTTGGCGCTCTACAGGTCAGACCGTTCGGCCTACAGCTACCAAATTTGGCACATGCATACCTTGGAGGCCGGGAATGTGCACCTGGGGTCCTTTTTTAATTTTCAATTAGAATTTTAATTATTAATTAAAACTAGCTTTCCGCCAAAAAAATCTTTTCATTTCCCCACCGCCAAATGAGTAAGGCTTCAGTTTTTTTCCCACGCTAAAGAGGATAGGCTTAAGAAATTTTATGCAGAATATTTCAAAAGATTCTGTTATTTTCTTAATGTTTGATGCATTTAAAATTAAACGTTGTTAATTAATCGATCTCTCAGATTCATTCTGAAGTACTTTTGAATTAAAATAAAACAGAATAAAGGAAATTGAAAATTTCTAATCTGCGTAGCGTTACCCCAACTGGTGTAGAAAATTCACGTATTTGCGTTACCATAATTGGTGTTTAAAATTCACGCATGCGCATTGCGTTCTGATTGTCGACAACTATTTTCAATGGATACGGAGTTAGTTTTGAAGGTTTATATGTTTTCGACAAATTATTTCAAACGATTCTGTTTATTTTATTATTTTTTTTAGTGTTTGATGCATTTAAAACTAAACATTGTTAATTAATCGATCTGTTCATGATTAATCAGAATATTTTGTTGGAAACTTCTTGAGATATTATATAAATTAAGAAAAATATTCTTTAGTGCCCATAAGATTTAAATACTCAGTGACTCTGTTTTCAATACTCATATTTAAAAAAAAATGCTTCGTTTCAGTAAAAAAAAAAATTATATTTATTGCAGTTTAATTATTTCCACTTTAATTTAAAGCATAAATTCTACGGGAGCTACATATTGCGTTATGGCTGAAAGCCTTTAGAATATTATGAGTGAATTATATTACTCTTGCAAATATTACTATTAAAATTTGAAGTTTCAAAATATTTTAATAAAGAAGCAATTAAAATGCGAGTTCCATAAAATATTTAATTATTAAAATCTTAACGTGCATTAAGATTGGCGAACCAGCTGGTCGCCAAAGGCGGTTAGTTTTTTATAAATCAAGAATGGCAACAAGATAAAAAATAAACTGAATTTCAAAAAAAAAAATCAATATTTCATTCGATAGTCGGAAAAAATAATATACAAAAAGTGTACTGCATCATTGTATACAAAATACAAATGACTAAGAAAGTTTAAATTAGAAAGTAACACATAATTAAACATTCATATAATAATTTTAACAATAACTGAATAAAGTTATTTTGATTACTCAAAATCCATTCAAATAAAACTTCCTACCAAATTATTTTCTAAAATAAAATAACAATTTTGCTTCGAAGAACTATAATGTATAATTTAAATATTTTCCATTATTCTACTCACATCTAATAAGATTATTTGAAATGAGAATAATTTAATTATATTTCTAATAATGCATTTGCAAAGACTTTTTAAAAGAACTTGTACTCTTTGAATCTGATTATATAGCTGGTTAATTCATTTAAATTTATTCGTGGAAACGACTATGCGAATGAATTTGCTTCGTCTGCCTGAAAATATAAATTCCGAAATGCATTAGAATTTTGACTCATTTCCATAGAAACTAAATCTTTTTCCCATAATTTTGTATAGAATATATTTCTTATTAGGTAAAATTATATTTGTAGGTGTTATTTCATCGTACCTTATCGTATATTTTTTATTTTGTCGTACCTTATCGTATATTTTTTATTTTGTCGTACACGTAGTATAGAGAATATTTGATAATCAACAAAAAATTCGAACACGAGATTTTGAAGAATCTTCACGTTTTAGAACTCCCTGAGTTCGAAAAAAAACCTCTTGGAAAATATCAGTCTGTCTGCACTCAAAACCGTTTTCAGCTAGACGGTTGAAATTTGGTATACGGTCTTTACATCAAATTTATGAATTTCTATCGAATTTTGAGCAAAATATGTTCAGAGGAAATCCATTTGCGCGGCTGTTCGAATGTAAGTTAACACGATAATTACAAAACGAAGTGAGCTAGATAGATGAAATTCGGTACACAGATTTAACATCTACCTAGTAGACGCCTGTCAAAGGTTGGGCTAAATCCAACTACGTGTTGACTATCTGTTGGTATGTACTTTCAGAAACATGTAAACGTGAAAATTCAAAAACGTAAGGGCATAAATGTATCGATATGAGATTTTGTGATTGCAAGAGTAATTTTGGGACACATTTTTGTTTCAATCGATAGTATTAAAATGCGTCTAAAATGCAAATTCGATTTTCGGATACTATTAACATCATGCCAAAGTTTGATCACAAAAAAAACTCGACAAGACTGGCATGACATATTTAGCAAAACTGCTAAATTTATGCCAAAACCTAATATTTTGTTACTTTTGCACACCAGTGCCACATTAGGCCTTCTCTAGGATAACACCTTGATTAGAGAGTATGCTAGAAAGTTTTTCGGAGACACTCCCGGTGGATTTTTTTTATGTATAGAATAAAAAAAAAGTATTTTGATCATCAAAAAATTCAGCCTCAATTTTAACGAATCTTCTCGTTTCAAACTTCCTTGAACCTGAAAAATTTACTTTTGGGTTTACGTCTGTTCGTCCACTTGCAAACATAATAATGCATCGAGCTAGATGGATGAAATATAACATTGGACCTTTGCAGTGGAACCTTGCTTAATAAGCGAAATTTGTTTCTTTATCTTACTCGTAATGCGAAAGCTTGTAAAAAGATATAATTTCTTTCATTGGAATAAATGTAAAAAAGATCAATGCGTTTCATGCCGAAAAGAAGTACTGAACACAAATTTATAATAATATAATTTATTATTTAAAATGCACATTTTTTTACAAGAAAACTGTCTATACGTTTTCTCGTTTCAACGTAGTCAACGTTTCAACGGTGAAAATGAGACTCAGCATTAAATTAATTTGCTAAATTAATTTGTAATGAGATTAGCTACTGCCTTATCAGAGTGATGATTCTGTATTGAGCAATTATATAATTTAGAAAGCTGTACAATTTCTCATGTTTTCAGCATCCCTTTCAACATGTTTTTCTGGTCAAATGACCCCAAAATTTCCCACAAAACTATAGTTGTAATCACAATATAACATATTGAATTTCACTGACTTATGTCATAACGTTTATGAATTATTACATAAATGCGAGAGCACAAACCGACAGACGTTCAACCGTTTGATGGAATTCCTTCAAAATTTGATAAAAATCTGTATTTCAGATACTAAGTCTGAGAACCAAATTTTATTTATCTAGAGCCTTATGCGTTTTTTATGTATCGTTTCTCTACCTTCGAATAGCCAGACAGGAAGGAATTCACAGGAATAGATTTCACAGAAAATTTGACAGAAAGCTATAAATTTGATCATAATTCCATATACCAAATTTCAACCATCCAGCTTAGAGCAGTTATGTTCACAGACAGACATAATGCCAAAAATGTGTGCTTCGAACTCAGGTAGGTCTGAAACGTAGAGATTCATAAAAATCTGGAGGTCGAATTTTTTAACGATTACAATACTTTCTCTGTGAAGTAAAGAGAAAGTAAAGTAAAGTAAAGGTAAAGTAAAGTAAAAAATAGGCATCTTTTCCTGCTTTATCATACCAGCGCTCTGTGTACAGGAAATGTAAAGTAGAATGGACGAAAAGGAGATATTGATTGTCTAGATGGAAGAGAGAGAACTCCCACTCAGTTCACGAATTCCATGATTCGTACGCTCCGATTCACGAAATCGAAAACTAATACATAAAAAGGAATATCTAAGCGACAAGACTTCTTCTCAATAAAGTGATATCTTGTATTTAACGGTTTTACAATAAAGTGATATCTTTGTTGGGAATTGTTTTTGTTGCTTTCCCTCAGATTTTTAAGTTCACGATGTATTAAATATTTTAGTTTACAATTATGACATTTTATAATTTTTGACATATACAATAAGACAAGCAGTTTGAAGGAAAACATATTAAAATGATTTCGCAATCAATCATAAATGTTTTAGAAGGGTCTTTGTTATATAGCAGAATCGTTTAGCTATACTTCGAGAACAGGAAAGATGAATCGAAGTAATTTCTACTAATAGCAACGATGCATATGTGTGACAGTTGGCACTAGAAACTAGATATTTTGCTCTAGAACTATTCAAATCGGCATATAAATACTTTAAAGGGTGGGAATGAGCAACTTGGTACGATATATTTTACATTTTAATTAATTAAAAATTAAAATAAATGTCGGATTTTTACCGCTATACCTTTTGAAAATATTATTGGATAAACGCGAGTTTTACAACAATATAAAATTTAAAATATAAATATACATATGGGTATCAAGATAATGGAAAATCTTGTGAATAAAAGTAACATTTTTGAATGCGCTTTGTAAGCATTAAAATATAATAATAACCACCAGATTTTTTTTATAAATAGCAATGCATAAATTCTGGAAGTATGTGTGAGCTTTATTAAAATTCTTTAATTCTCGGAATTTTTTCAAAAGCATAAAATGTCAGACCTCTCACATTTTCAGAGGCCAAATTGTACAAGCCTGTCTAGCTGGAGCAAGTATGACCAAAACATACCAACTTTTAGGCTTTTCTAGAGGTACGGTGTCTAAAGTCATGACAGCATAAACTCAGCGCGGAAAGACAAGCTCGGCAAAACAAAATAATGGGCGGAAAAAGAAGCTCAGTGGAAGAGACCAACTGGGTATTGAACCGGATTGTAATGTCTAAAAAGCGACCAACTGTAGCAAAAGAAACCGCAGAGCTCAATCCCCATCTGGATTCTCTAGTGACAGTGATTAGAGATCTAGATTCTCTAATGCCAGTTAGAAGACACCTTCATAAATAGAACATTTATGGCAAAGCAGCAATTCCCAAGCCACTTGTCACAGATGTTAATGGTACACGTCTTCTGAAGTGGTATCACACTCACAAAACCTGGTAGATTGATACTTTTCCTACAACAAGACGGGTGCACATTTGGAGAACCTCTTCACAAGCGTATGATCGCGATTATCTCTTTCCAACTGTCAAGCATGGTGGTGGAATCTGTCATGACATGGGCAGCCATGTTGTGGTTTTCTGCTGGATCAATGGTAATCCTGAAAGGAAGGATCACTGGGGAGAAGTATAGAGAAAATTTAGCTGAGCAGGTCCACCCTATGATGCAAACTTTGTTTCCTGCAAGAGATGGAATTTTCCAGGAGGACAATGCATCTATCCATGCAGCGAGACATTTCCAATCATGGTTTGATGAATACGAAGGTGAAATTAAACATCTACCTTGGTTTTCACCCAACCTCGATATAAAAGAACCGTTATAGTCTATTTTAGAACGTTCAATACGGAATCTATATCCTCCACCGGCATCTCTCTCAGACCTTTCACAATATTTTCAGGAAGAATGGTACAATATTCCTCTAAACACTTGTTGCATATGTTGCATTACAATATTCCTCTAAGCACTTTTTACATATGTTGCATTACAATATTCCTCTAAACACTTGGATTCCTAGTAGAATCCAAACTGTATTACATCCCAAACGCGGTCCTACACCATACTAATAAAGGAGTCTTTATAAATCTAAATTTCTTACATTATTTTGATAACCATCTGAATATTTTTTAATGACATCAACCGCTGTACCTTTATTTACCGATATACCTTTTAAAAATATTAAACCATAAAAGTGATTTTTACGTCAATTTAATTTAAAAACTATATAACATTACAAATAATTGATAACACTGGAAATATATATACATTTCCAGTGTTATCAATTATTTGTAATGTAATATTTTCAGTTTCTAATTACTTTACAAAATTATTTTAAACTTATTTTACAACAATATATTATTTAATTGTTAAAACTGATTTTTTTTTTTGCACTTACTAATATCTGACACTGAGTGTTTCCCATTGTTGTAATCAAGATATGAAGATTCGATTTATTTTTCAGTGTTCAATAGATTTCACCAAAAGGTAAGTTTTTAAAGAAAATTTAAGATATTTTTGCATTTACAATTATAGTTTAACTTTTAAATAAAGCAATTGTGAAATGTTTTACATCACACCCAAGTTTAAACACTACTACTCTTCCATGCAATATATTTAAATATATAAAATTATAGACAAAAAAATAGAGAAACATATATAGAATTAATAAATTTCGTATTAAATTTCCATTTCCAGAAAATCTTACTGTCTGGGTGCTCGAATGTAAATTAACACGAAAACCACAAAACTAATTAGATAGTATACAGATTTTTACATCTAAAATGAGTACATATCAAAATAAAAATTAAATCTTCCAAGTGCTTTACCATATGTCGATTTATATTTTCACAAGAACACGGTAACTCTAAAATGCAATTTCTTAAATATATGAAATTTGGTATATGGTTTTGTGACTACATTTATAGTTTTGGGCCAAATTTTGGTTTCAGTCTGCTGGATAAAGTGAACCCAAGGCATAAATTCGTACCTTGAGTTCTATTAAGAGCATGCCAGGCATTAAACACCAAAAACATCGCCGATAGTATTTAATAAAAAGACTAGATACAAGCCAAACATCTATATTTTGTAATTATCGTTCACCCCTACCATGAAAGTGATTGAAGGTCCACAATTTTGAAATGTCTTACCTAAAATCCACAATTTAATTGTGCCTTACATAAAGTCGCCAGTGACAATGCCTTACCTAAGGTACACAATTTTACAGTGTCTTACCTAAGGTACACAA
>JAPMOR010099319.1:955221-965436 GCA_026543865.1 Argiope aurantia
TGTCTTACCTAAGGTACACAATTTTATAATGCCTTACCTAAGGTACACAATTTTACAATGCCTTACCTAAGGTACACAATTTCACAATGCCTTCTCTAAGGTACACAATTTCACAATGCCTTCCCTAAGGTACACAATTTCGCAATGCCTTACCTAAGATACACAATTTTGCAATATCTTACCTAAGATACACAAATTCACAATGCCTTCCCTAAGGTACACAGTTTCACAATTCCTTACCTAAGGTACACAATTTCCCAATGCCTTACTTAAAGTCTACAGTTACTTGCCTAAGGTGCACAATTTTACAACGCTTTACAAAAAGTCTACATTTTTACAATACTTTACCTAAGATCCACAGTCTTACTAAGGTCACAATTTTACAATGCCTTACCTAAGGCCCACAATTTTATGATGCCTTATCTAAGGTCCACAATTTTACGATGCCTTACCTAAGGCCCAAAATAGTACAATGCCTTTCCTAGGGTCCATGATTTTACTATTCCTTATCTAAAGTTTCCGGTTGTGCAATGCCTTATCTAAGATCAACAGTTTTTAAATGCCTTATCTAAAGACCACAAATTTACCTAAGTTACCTACCTAAGTTAAAAAATTTTATAATATCTTATCTAAGGTTCATAATTTTATGCGAGTGGGATTTGGGATATCATTTTCATTCGAGTAGTGGAGAAAGTCTTGGGAAGACCATTATTGCTGAGTTTTCATTGTTTTATTCTTTTTAGTCTTAAACGTGTTTCATAATTCGCTATAATTATTAAGTGTTTTTGTAATTCATTTTTATTTCTGAAATTTACTATGAGATTATATCTTTAAAATAGAAAAAACACTTAATTAAAAAGAAACTTTAGCTACTCATTAAATTCTGAAATTATTTAATTATCGTATCATCATTGGAAGAAGACTGATCAAGAAGATGTATAAAATCTCAAAAATTTAAAATATAAGGAAAAAATGAATAATTAAAAAATTTTCATCATTTCAAATATGAAACATTTTAAATAGAAATATATAAAGTAAGAAGTGTTTATATGGTAATTTAATGCATATTTTTCTTTAAGATTTAAAACAAGAATAAATAAATACTCAATATTTCTTAAATGAAACTTACTATTGAAAATATTCCTCTTTTATTATCATACAATTTGAAGACGCCTTTAAAAATATCTTTCAAAATTAATAAATAATGAGCTGCTCTTCCATTTGAAATTCTGAATAGAAAAAGCGAGACTTTCCGTGTTGACGCTCATTAGCTCATAAATATGTCACCTACCGCAAAACGTGAAAATTATTATTTTCGACGAAAAAAAAGAACGAACTCTTTGTAGATAGATTTGGCTGTTTTTCTAATTTTCGACTTAATTACTTACTTGAAAAAGAACTTGTATGGAGCGCAGAATGAAGCAGAATGTGGAAAGTTCTTTTTTTTTCTAATAAGGATGGTTGCATTTTCTAAGGGGAAGCAATTGCTTCTATCGCGAAAAGAAGAATTTAAACCGAATAATATTTTTTTTCGATTTAGGATATATTTTAAATAGAATATTCAAAGATTATTTAAATATTCATATCAAGAAAAATATTTTCATCAGATACTAAGTTGAAGGAAAAATATTTCAAGTGTGGCAAATTACATACTAAATTCTAAATAATTTTAAAAAGATGTTAGCATTTCTGGCTTCTTTAATTATTAATTTTAGAAGATAAAGTTCCTATAAAGTTTTCTTTCTACCCAAAAAAGTAACAATTTCCTGTATAGTGGGTATAAATTTTTTAAGCCACTCAAAATAAGTACTGATTAAAAATTGTTTTTGCTATTTTGATTGGAAAGGAAATTGGATTTCTGGGTTGTATAGAAAATTTGAAACTGAAAAAAATAAAGCCGTAAATTCTTCGACAAAATCCAGCAGTGCAGAAAAAAGAAAATGTAATATGTAAAGATGAAAAACAAGCATCTAATTTTTAGAAATAATCTTTATTGAAGATGTTTTTCTTTCTAAAAGATGTATCAATAAATAATAATTTTGAGTCCGTATGTTTACATAATTGCGAATATGCCAATTAAAAATGTACAGGAGTTTTTAATCATAACTATCTTTATAATAAAAAAATAAATAAAATTTGCATTATCTTGGCAGACATCTTAGTCTTATGGTGGCATAGTGCTAAGATGTACACTGCTACAATAACAGTTGTAGTTTACAGAGAAATAGGATTAACAAATAACTCGACGTGCTATGCCATAGTGCTATATTCTGCAAGTTACAGAAACAATTGTTGTTAACGAAGGAATTGGATTAACTTTTCATTATGCCACGAAAAAACAATTCGATGTGCTATGCCACAGTCCTAGATTCTGTATGCTACAGTAACAATTGTAGTTCGCGAAAGTAACAATTGTAGTTCGCGAAGGAATAGTATTAACTCCACTGTCTATCACGAAAAACAATACGCTTTGCTATACTATAGTGTAAGACTGCATGCTAAGGTAACAATTGTAGTTTACGAAAAAATAGTATTTACTTTACAATCTATCACGGAAAACAAATCGATGTGTTATGCAATTAGTGCTAGACTCCACATGTTACAGTAACAATTAAGGTTAACGCAGGAAGTGGATTAACTTTGCATTACGTCACGAACATCCACACTACGAGCTATGCTATAGTGCTAGACTCTACATTAATCAGTAACAATTGTAGTTAATGAAGAAATAGGATTAACCTTTCATTATGCCACGGAAGCATCTTTGGCACATTATGTCACGCCGCTAATGGCCCCCATGTTGCAGTAGCAATTGTTTTCGTCATGAAATAAAATTAAACTTTTGATATGCCACGGAATTCCTTGTCGCGATAATAATTTACATTTAGAAGAAATAGGCTACTAGTCTTGTACTATACCACCGGATGATCCTGACCAGGCCTTGGCCAATCAAAACTCGTGCCAGAATGGTTGTAAAGATCTGCATCAAAGCTCTTTCCAGGTAGAAATTTTTTCTTATAACCCGATTAATCTTCATTGATAAAACTATTTCCAATATATTATATCCCTAAGCTTCGGGATCTTTTAAACAATAATTCCTTGGGATTTGATTCTAAAATCTTCTCCTTTTAAATAAAACTTTGTTTCATATTTTCCTCCATTTTTGTTTATTTCTAAGTCCAGTGTACGATGCAATGCAGTTTAACCACCAAGCCAAATTTTATATGAAAGAAATTATCAATTTTGATAATTATCTTTTGGAAATAAAAAATATATATTTCTCTTTTATGGAAAATGCGTTGGAAAAAAGAGAAAAAATCAGTAAATTAAAATGAAAACGAATATTTAACTGATATTTTTGTGTCAAAAAAAGAGTAAATATGTTTTTAACATTATGCATGTTATTATTTTTTTAAATAAAAGAAAATGGTTACGCGGACTATTTATGTATTATACTTTATTTATGCTAGTCTTATAAATTTCATATAAGATACCTTAAAACTAAAAGAAATTTATTCAAAATGCAAAATGAAAAACATCACATTCTGAAGCTTATTTATTCTCATATACGGAAATCCTTAGATATGAATTTTTTAAATGGCATTTTTATTATTTAATTTATAAATGTGTTTCGCAAGTGCATTTATCTCAATTTATTTTTTGACTTTTGATCTTTAAAATGTTTACATGAAATAATTTTCTTTTAGCTGCAATAATCTATTTAATCTCGTTCTTTCAAACGATTATTTTATTCTAATGATTGAAAGATATTCACAAAATTTAGGAAATAATGGGTTTTAATTTAAGATCACCAGTTAAAATTTTAAAGCGTACAAAAATTTACCAATGCTTACTTTTAATTTTAATAGCGATTAATTTATGTTCAAACAGAAGAAATAAGTTTTTTAAACACGCATTTTTATTATGTCACCTTCTTTCACTCGATGAATGCGACTTTTTTTTACAATCAATTTTTCACTCCCCTCCCCCTCGATTTCCTAATAGAATAAAAGTTTGTACACCTTAGTATTTCTGATGTCAGTATATTTTAACCTATTTTATATACGCTTCAATATTTTCAGAACACGGTTATGAAATGATCATCAATTAAACTTTGATTCCACAACAATAATGCCACCGGTAAATAATTCCTAAAAACAATAGAGTAGGAAACACAATAAACAATAATAAAAGTAGGAAACACACCATATGAGAAATTACAGGGTTCCAATACGCTATTAAAATTATTTCTAAAGAATTTTAATTACATTGTTATACCTTAAAATTATTGGATCTCTTATATTAAATGAAAACGATATTATTTAGATATTTCAAAATTTGCTAAGAAAATGAAAATCATTTTCTTAAAATCTATTTTAATTTTAGATAATATTTTATTTTTGTGTTCTGTAGCTCTTAAAATATAAGTAATTATATTTCTTAATATTATTTTTATTTAAGTTCTGGAAATATAATTTGCTGTTTCTCATAAAAAGGAAAATTTAATTTTGCTTGTGTAAACAAATGCAGCAAAATATTTTCATTGCAGATTAGATGAAATTTATTATAAACTTTATATTTCAAGAATAAATAATACAGTGCTATATATATATATATATATATATATATATATATATATAATTTCTGTGTAATGTGATAAGTCTAACAAATATTTTCATTATACATGGAATTAAATTTGAACATCTCCCATTGTGCACGATGGCCATAAAAAGTAATAGTTATTCTAAATTGAAGGAGTTTTGTTTATAAATGAAAAAAGTAATTTCTATAATTAAAAAAAACTAATGTAATAAAGTTCAAAGAATCTAACGCTAAAATATAACTTTTAAAATAGATAGGTAGTTAACTATAGATATGTAAATATGGAACACCACAGAGTATTTATACCGTGACAATTAGGGTTAGCGAAGAATAATTTACTTATGAAACAAGAAAAGTATTTTAAAAAATTAAAAATTTTGTAGAAACTGTGTAAATGTGCAACATTCGAGATTTTTAAATTAAATTTTTTATATATTGCATTATTAAGGGTTTCTTTTTTGTGCAGTCACCTAATTTTATTGCATCTCGAAAATATTTTATGTATCCTCAGAGAAAATGGGATAAGTTTTTACTGAATTATAAATTTCTTCAAGATTGCGAAATTTGAAATATAATCAAACAATATCAGTATACTGTTGAATATTTTATAAGGCTAATTTTATATTATGTGAAACGTACAGTAAGAATATTGACAGGAAATGTAGACACTGATCTGACTTTATTAAGAATCAAAACAGAAATATTGAACTATTTTACAAAAAAGATGTGAATTAAATATTCATAAGTACGCTAAAATATTCAAATTTTTTTATGAATGTAGGCTTTGAAAAAATAACCAAAACTTATGTAACAGAGCGAAGAAATTCTGAATTATAGTCATGTATATTTTATTCTCAGAAACTGGAAATCTGGGTAAATCTAATATGTACACTTGATTTATTTCTTATTATATTAATAAGATCAATTACAGGAACTGTTCAGATAATGATCAAGACTCTTATTCGTTATATAGGCATTAACTTCTTCACAGAAATTTGATAAACTTAAACAGTAATAATACTTAACCGGTAGGAAAATAGTATATCATCTTCTTACATAGAAGAATATTGTTGGAAATAACTTATAACTTAATTAATAAATCACTTATTCTTTACTTTCTTGTATATGATGTTGAGAAATTTTTAATCGCAAAGAAATGGAATTTTAGATTTTGGCAATTTTTCATATTTTAGACATCTCTAAGTTCTTGAAAGTCATTTTCAGCTTATATTTTTCTATCTATAAGTCTGTCCGTCCATAGTCAGCTCAATAATTTAAAAGCAGTTTCATCTGGAAAATGAAATTTGTTCTCCTATCATTGTACCGAAATAATAGATTGATTAAATTTCCATTTTGAGAAAGACTTTAAACCTGCCTGTTAGAATATAAATTAACAAGGTAATTCCAAAACGAAAATAGTTAGATTTATAAAGCTGTATACAGATTTAATATCTTAAGTTAACAACCAAATCCTTCAAGTTTCTGACCATCTGTTTGTCTGTATTTTCACAAACATCTAAACAGGATAATTCTAAAACGCAATGATATAAATATATGAAATTTGGTACGTAGTTTTAAAACTATACTTTAAGTTTTGAATCAAATTTTGGTTTCAATTCTTTAGAAAAAACGCGCCTAAAACAGAAATTCGTTTTTTGAGTCCTATTAGTCTTATGCCAAGGATTAAGCTTCAAAAACCACGTCAATAATTACACGATAGAGTAATTTAAAAACACTGGATTCACGCCAAAGATCTGTATTTTATAACTATTGTTCGCCATTGCAATATATGTGGTTACAGATCCACAATTTTACAATGCCTTACCTAAAGTCCACAACTTTACAATACCCTATCTAAAATCCACAATTTTACATTGCCTTTCCTAAAGTCCAAAGTTTTAGAATACATTATTTAAAGTCCACAATTTTACAATCCCTTATCTAAGGTCCACAATTTTTATAATGCCTTTTCTAAAGTTCATAATTTTACAGTGCTTTAATTAAGGTTCACAAATTTGCAATGCTTTAACTAAGGTTCACAATTTTGCAATGCCTTACCTTAAGTTTACAATTTTACAGTACCTTACCTACGGTTCATAATTTTACAGAATATTACCTAAGGTCCACAGTTTTAGATGATTTTTCTAAAGTACACAGTTTTACAATCCCCTAACGAAAGTCCACAGTTTTACAATGCTTTACCTAACACTCGAACGCCCGGGGTTTCGATTACCTTTAAACGTTCGCCTGTGTCCTCTCGACACTGCTATGTAAAACATATAAAATAACTGTAATAACTAAATAATTGTCGGATTAGTGTTCAGTAGGATTTTGTTTTAACTTTTAAATATTATTATATATTATATATATTATGAACCTTTATATCATAAGAACTGTAACAAAACAAATTACCTAATCTTGTAAAATGAAATAAAACAATAATATTGATAAATACTAGTATAATAAGCAAAATTGTAATTTTTGTGAGAATGCCAGTTTTTTAATTATTTATCGTTTTCATGCATAATACATACCTCATTTGTACATACCTCATTGCAATGGATACAGTGATATTCAATTTTTTCTCTGCATTTTCCGCATACCATTTTCATGCAAAGGACGCACATTTTTTCAATTGCATTTCCATTAGATTCTTTAATTTCGCACATTTTGCGTTTTAGAGAATTTGTAATTTTAGAGAATTTGTTCAGTATTCATTACCAGAATCTTATAAATTTCATCTGCACTTTCTTCAGATACTTCACAGTCACTTTCACACAATCTTACGTTTTCATCGGAATCTAAATTAGAACAAGACATCTCACCACCATCTGATTCATTCTTAGAAGGCTCTGGCAACAAATTAGCAATGTCATCAGGACTTGGACCTTTTCTAGGGGGGCCATCGTTTCAAGGTGTCTGCTCCGCACAAGAATTAATATAATTGATTCATTTCCGCTGTGAACCCAATAACACTGCATTCAAGGTCAAATAAATGTGCGATAGTACTTAGGGAAGTTTTTTTTATTTAGTGAACTATCGTTTGTTGAACAACAGCTATATATAATGATAAATTGTCTTTGTTTCGAAACGAAACCAATGGACATTCCAGGTATATTTAGTTGTAAAATCTTTCCTAATTAACCTAGAACTACAAAACGTTTTCTGTGTAATCGCCATGGAAAATGATTAAAAGCCGCGAAAAATTTTCAAATTCCCTGCAAAAATGCGGAAAGGAGAACAGACTAAACAAGTTAACCAATTACTTTATCCAATTGGAACCGAAGGACGTTCTATTGCTCAATTCCTTACCTAAAATCAACAATTTTACATTTTTTTAAATCTAAAGTCGAAGATTTTACAATGCTTTATCAAAAGTTCTTAATTTTACGTGCTTTTGGGGATTGGACACCTTCATTTGAGTATGGGAGAAAATATTGGAAATCCACCCTGTGTTTTTATTGCTTTGTCCTTTACAATCTTTAACATATTTCATAAAACTTTATAAAATATATTATGAATTTTTGCAATTAGTATTTTTCCTGAAATTACCTCTAAAATACAAGCAGTAGTTAATAAAAATAAAACCTTGGCTACTCATTAAATTCTGATTTATCATTGGAATCAAGACGATGTCTAAAATCAGATAATTCTATAGTGTCAGGAAGAAATTGAATAATTAATAAAAATATTCCAACATTACAAATATGAAACATTTTAAACAAAATATGTAAAAGCAGAAGTGATTATATGATAATTTAATGCATATTTCTCTTTACGCTTTAAAACATAAATAAATAAATGCACAAAAATTCTTAAATGAAACTTGTTATTTAAAATATTTTTCTCCAACAATCATGCAGTAGATTTCATGCATTTTTTAAATTAATATTTTCTAAAATTTACTATCAGATAATACTTTTAAAATACAAACAACACTTGATTAAAATGAAAACCAAGCTAATAATTAAATTCTGAAATTATTAAAACATTCAATCATCCCTGGAATCGAGGAGTTGTATAAAATCTCACAGTTCTATAATATCAGTAAGAAAATGAATAATTAATAAAAAACTTCCAGCATTACAAATATGAAAGAAGTCATGTTAAATAGAAGTACTATGTAAAGAACTCTATGTAAAGCCAGAACTGTTTTTATGGTAATTTAATGTATATTTTCAGTTAAGCTTTAAAATATGAATAAATAAATAAACACGCAAAATTTCTTAAGTGAAACATGCTGTTTACAATATTCATCTCCCACTATCCTACAATTCGAAAACACCTTTAAAAATATTTTTCAAAATTAATAAATAATGAGCTGCTTCCCTCTTTGAAATTCTGAATAGAAAAGTACTTTGTATGCAAAGCGAAATTTTCCGCGCTGAAGTTCATTAGCTCAGAAATATGTCATCTACCGCAGAACGTGAAAATTACTATTTTTGAGCAGAAAAGGAAAGAAAAAACTCTTTGTAGATAGATTTGTTTTTCTAATTTTCGATTTAATTACTTACTTTAAGAAAAACTTGCATGGAGCGCAAAACGAAGCTGAACTTGAAAGGTGCTTTCTTTCTAATAAGGATGTTTGCATTTTCTAAGTGGAAGCAATTGCTTCTGTATAGAAAAGAAAAAAATTAAAATCGATTTTTTTTTCAATTTAGGATATTTTTTAAATAGAATGTTTAAGGATTATTTAAATATTTATATGCAGAAAAATATTTTCATCGGATACTTAGTTTAGGAACATACTGAATCCTAAATTGTTTTAAAAAGAATTTAATATTTCTGACTTCTTTGAATATTAATTTTAAAAGATACAGTTCCTGTGAAGGTTTCTTTCTACCCAAAAAAGTAACAATTTCCTGTATAGTGGGTATAAATTGTTTTTTTAAGCCACTCAAAATAAGTACTGATTAAAAATTGTTTTTGCTATTTTGATTGGAATGGAAAGTGTATTTCTGGGTTGTATAGAAAATTGATGATGAAATTAATTGATGAAATCAAACATCAATCAATTAAATTCAATGCAAAGAATCCAGCTGTTAAATTATTATTTCAATTAAGGAAATTGACATAAAGGTATTTATTTATTTTTCGGAACTAAATAATCACTTTGATACTATCAAGCAAACCACAAATTAGTTGATCGAATCATACATCCATCATTTGGAAAGCTTTAATACAAAGAATTAAACGGTTTAACATATTAAAGTTAAACAATGAATTTGCCAAAGAGGACAAAATTATGATCACTTATTAGTGCAATCTAAAGACTGATGACATTTTGAATTTCATAGCAGTTGGTTTTTGCGACAAGCACGTTTATTTGTGATACATTTAGATTTGCAATCACATTTTTTGAAACACTGTCCTGTACCAAAGGATTATTTTATTTGTGTTTGGTGTAAATCTATTTCTACAGCAGGAACACCTGTTCTTAAAAATCTCTCTTTGTAAACACTGAATTCAGGGGAAGGAGTAGGGAAAGGAAATGAGAGAAACTTTAAACGGTAGCTGCCAATGCGCATGTTACCTAGTTAAAATACGGAAAGCTGTTGATGACACATTTTAACGGAATAAATAAGTTAATATGAATTTTAGCTAGGTAATCTG
>JAPMOR010099319.1:970436-1000535 GCA_026543865.1 Argiope aurantia
TTTTAACGGAATAAATAAGTTAATATGAATTTTAGCTAGGTAATCTGTAAATGTGAAATATTTCCTACATTTAAAGAAAAAAAAAAGATTTTATAAAAATATTTTCATTTTTATGTAAATGAGATATTCGTTTTAAGAAATAAAACTTGTTTTTTAAATCGGTGAAATTCAAAATGTTTCTCGGAGTACTTTCTTGTATATTTTATCTAAGTAATGTTAAAAATTGAGTGATTCTAAAATAACATGATGATATATTTCTACGTACTTTATTTGTGACAAAAAATTTCAAAATAAGTTATTGGATTCAACCTGAATCGACTTCAACTCCCACACGATCGTTTTTTGATTTTTTAGTTTTACATATTGAATACAACTCTTTACATGAAAAAAAATATTTTAAGGATAAATAGAAAAACATACCGAACATTTTCTGAAGAGTAATACAAATACGTATCGTCTTACCTACATAAAAGACTGTCTTTCATAATACAAATGCAAGCTCAGATTTAAAAAATAATATTATTCTAGTACAAATTTTATTATTTGCTCTCGGAGATATTTTAAACAATATTATATAAAATGAAACCTAGTTAGTGTAGTAAGAGAAAATAAACTCATTGAGATATTTTTATATTATTGTAAGGAAATATACTTAAAAAGGACTAAAACTAATACTGAACATTACTTTAAAGTATGCATTTTACGTCAGATTATGAAAAATATTTCAAAAGATATTCTGCAGTTTTAAAATATTTAAATATGGATATATTTTATGATAAAAGCACTGTTTTCTTTTATTCATTTCAATGGCCGTTGTACCATTTTTAAATAAATATGTTCCGACTTTAATGCAAAAAAAATTGATTAAAGAGTGTATTTAAAATTTGAAAGCTGCGTGGGTTTATATATTCTGAATTGAGTGTACAGTTCTCAAAAACATTTTCGTTGAATTTTTGTTGCATTTTAAAATCTTAATCATGTTTGAATAGATTAAATGTCTTTTTAGAGATAAGATATATAAAACGTTTTTTTTTGCAAACGATAATAAGTATTTTTTTACAAAACAGAACCTGGAATTAATTTTTATCTAAAAGAAAAATCGGCCTTTCATTTCCGTTTTATCTTCAGATAATATTTAATCTTCTCAATCATTTTTTTCATTATTCACATTTTTAAATTATTAATCTATTAGCAGATTATTAATTTTTTTATGTAATTCTCGATTATTGTGTTTTATTTTGTATAGATGGGTACATCAAAGAATTCTGATTTAAAATTATTTTTGATTATTAAAATCTTTTCAATAAAAATTACATAAAAAGATCATGTTCAGTTTTCTTTCATCATGTATTGTGACAATTTATTAATATTATCCAGCCCAATTTTTTCATCTTATTTATTATTAATTTCACCTACTTATAAATAAATTTAATTAAGAAATCCTTTAATATTTTTGGAGACTTCTGAATCATCTTATATACATATATACATTATTAATATATCAAGGTAAGAAAAAATACCTATGGTTTATACTTCACACTGCAATACAAGTTTCCAAATCAAGTCGTATGGCGATGTTTGACATATAGTGCGCCTTTATGGAAAAGCAAATTCGTATATATGATTAAAACGAATTTCATATATATTGTGAAACAGAGTAGCCAAAATGAAATTTAAGGACGCTTTTAATGTTTAGATGTTTTCAACTAATCAAACAGATATGAAGACGAAATAAATACGAAATCATTTATGAGAAAAGAATGATTTAATCTTCCAATAAAAAAATGGTTGCATTTTAGTTCGAAACCTATTACTTTACAATAAAAAAAGATTCCTTAACTAAATTATAGTTTTAATGCAAACGATGATTAAAAAGTAAAAAAGTTTTCTGATAAAAAAGAAAAATAATTTTTTTAGAAATGTTATGTAAAAATGGAAAGAAAATAATTCGTTTAAGTGACAAAATATTATACATATTTATAATACGAATCATATATGATTTTTCATTTTAGATCCCAATACTCTCTATTATCTATAACGATTCTTCCTAACGTATTATGCTGGAATATTCATATTCCTGCAATATATGTTATTATTTGCAATCCTGTAATATACAGAAATAAAACAATTACTATCTGTAGTGTACAGTAAAGGAATATTCGCCATCCATAATGTATAAAATTGAAATATTCGCTAATATAACATATCGCATAGGAATATTTCGCAATTCGTACTATCAAGAAATGGAATATTCAATATTAATTTTGTTCAGTAAGAGAATATTTACTACTCCTAATGTGTTATGTTGGAATAATCGCTACCCATAATATATTGTACCGGGATATTGACTATCAAGTATGTACAGTAAAGGAATATTCAATATCCGTATTGAGTAGTCTACGAATATTAGTCATTCGCCATGCTTCACAATCCGCACTACAAAAAAACACCGGAATATTCATCATCAATTATGTATAATATTGGAATATTCACTCCCATAATATATTGTATCGGAATAGTCACAATAAATTATGTACAGTTAAGGAATATTCGTCATGCTTAACCTATAATACAGGAATATTTGCAATTCATATTGTACTGGAATATTCGGAATACATAATGTATTGTCAGGAATATTTTACTATATATGATTTGCGTTAACATACAGTTAACTTAAAAAAAATTTATATTCATTACTTTCAATTTAAGTAAAAGTCAATTAAATTTAAAGTTTATCGTTAAAAATTAATGATTATCTAGTTAAGAAAAGCCTTCAATAAGGAAGAGAAATTTTGACAACTATTTAAGATGAAGTCAAGGTGATCCGGAGTTTCTAAACGCAACTACATCAATCGATCGAGACTTAATTAGAAAATCTAAAAATAGAAACTACATCCTTTAACGTTAATGGTTGTTTTTCAAGATAAGAAAGAATTAGTTAAGGATTACTCGAAGTATTTAAAAACTTTAACGCCATTTTGCTGCCGGTTGGTGAATGGACTATTTTTTATTCAGGAATTTTGGAATAAGTGCGCTGTATTTATGCGTTAATTAATTCACTACATAATAAAAAGTAACTTGTTTTAATATTCTGAAATATGAAATATAGGCACAGAATTATAAATGGTAATAAATTTAATATTGAAATCATGTATATAATTGCAATTTTTTTATTCACCTGGTTCCTAAACTGAAACTCTGTTCACGTGCATCTTAATAAGACTGGAATGGGGTGGTCTGTTGGTAAGGTCTCAACTTCGGAACCGGAGGGTTTCATGTTCGTGACCCAATTCCACTAAAGAACAGTCGTGTAATTGGGCCTGGTACACGTTAAATCATCAGGACCAGATGTATTCCCGCTGATGTGGTGTGAAAGTTTGAAGAGTAATACCAACTCGGGTTTTGTCCTCTTCATCTGACCGCGGTTCAAAATTAAGAGGTCCGTCCTAAAATAACCCTAGTGTTGCTTTCAAAAACTGACATTAATGTAACTAAACCAAAATTAATCAAAAACTCTAAAGCTCTATATACTAGACAGATAAAATCTAGCATGTGGAAAGGATTTCAAAATGATTACTCTGGTTTTTCACTTCACAGTAGAAAAGCAATTATTACAACAGTAAAAAAGTTTATGAAATTATACGGGCATTTATCAACTGATGTTTTAGTTAATAGAATCGTTACCGGAAAATTAAGGTTTATCATTTTTTTTTTCAAATCAAAGATTTTTTCTGAAAAGCGTGTAGAAATTGACATTGGAGTCAATTTTTAAAGTACGAAGGCTAGTAAAAGTTTATTATTGGAGGTTGAACTTTCGCAATTGCAGAATTTAATGAGGAAAAAAAATAAAAACATAATTCCATGTTTTAGAACTTTAATTGTATGAGAAAATTATGTGAAAAAAAAGGGTCCGATAAATGGTGAAAAGTTTCACGTTGTTGAGCAGGAGAGTCGGACAGATGTATTCTTTTAAGAACACTTTTAAAATATCATTGGGGAAAAAAGATTAATAATTCTGATAGTAAGATAATGAAAAATTGGGATAAAATCACAAACGCTAACAATATTCGTCACATCTTTTACCAAAACAGACGCGAATGTTACCTAAACCATTCATACAAAACTTAATAATATTTTTAAAAAAATAAAACGTGCTAGTAATTTCAAAATTTAGCAAAATAATTTGTTTATTTTTACAATTTCACACAATTTTGGAAATCGCTACAGACGCAAAAGAAATCTTGTTTTCAAATGCTATCTATAAACAGAGTTTTCGTTTATTCGAGGTAATTGCGATCCGATCCAATGTTCAGACAATCGAGTTTCTATAGTAATATAACGATTGTCAAGGAAGTAATTTCCGGCATTGCTAACGAATGGTAAGTAATGCATCATGAAAGATCATTGCGCATTCTTGAAATATTCAGGACTTGGCTACCACATACATCAGGTGACAGTTCCCGAACGAGCAGCCGAAAATGTCATCTTCTGCCGATTGCTAAAATAATCTAAAATACTGTTGTAGATTATTTATCCGGAGGAAGTCTAGGATTTAATGGATTCTTCTAATGGATTTGGTAAGATGCTACTTGAAAATTCGAGAAATCAGCATATCTTAATTGAGTTTATTTCGATTCCTTAGACATAAAATTAATAAGAATATGTATAGGAATAAATTGCCATCTCATTTCTGGAAGCTGCATCTAAGTTAGATGCCAACGAACTTCGACGCTGTAAAAAGTATTTATGTTCTTATGCTAAATCTACTGAAAAGTGTTTCAACTATTGCTATATACACTGTGTCCATTAAAGCCCTACTATCCCACATTATCTTGATATTGGCAGCAATGATTGGAACAAGCATAGTGTCCGATTATTGTAATGTGACCATGCGCTATACAGTGAGAACTATACATGCACTTTACAGAATCACATAGCGAAAAACAAAGGAGTAAAGGTTCATATCTTGGAAACGGTACAAGAACAATTAGTTATCAGCCGATACTTTTATTTTCAGTGTTCAGAATACTCTCCGCCATCTAAATATAAATCTGGAACAATTTTTGAATTTCTTGCTGCGCGTTTTGTAGCATGTTAGGTGACACGCTATAACAAGCATCAGTAATGCATCGTTTTAGCTCAATGTTGGCGAGTCGGGCTTTATGATGCAGAAATAGCCTTCGCCAATCACTACGTCAATGGTATCGCCATTAATTATTTAGAAGATGATCTTTCCTCCTGTTGTAAACTCAAATTTAGAAAATGACGTCTAAATAAATGTGTGTTCTTCACATTTAGTTCTTAACATTATAATATTCATGATACATTTTTAATATTAAGTTGGAATATAATCTTGCAACTTTCTGATATCTTGTAGAGTTTTTCAGGTAGGAGCGTAACTCTGTTGTTTAGAGACAGAGCACTACAACCGATCTCATTTTGTTACAAATAGTCACTCTTCTATACTCAGAAGAAACACGTTTGGAGAAATAGTTAAAGCAGTTTAAAAGTTAATGTGGATTAAAATGATTTTATTGAATATCCTGTACATATGTATGTTTCAACAAATGCTTTCTCGCAACTTAACTGCTTTTCTTCCGTTTATGGCTACGTTGACGTCTATTCTCTTGGTGATTTCTTATAAAGCTGCATAAATACTATGCGTAAAAAGAAATTTTTACATAGCGTTCTGAGCTGTGCAGTACTTGAAACTGAATGTTTAGAAAGTTACAATAAACGCTCCACAAGACGCACCATTCAATTTAAAACTAACAAATATAATAAGTGATTACCTTTGGGTATTTGGTGGCATTAAGAAAAGGGGTTTTAAATTTTTATTTTAAATTTAACTATTTAAAAATGAGTCAAAATTGTAATGTTTGGCTTCAATAAATTTTAGCCAAAATGTTGCACAAAAATTTTTTTTTCATCAATTTAAAATTGAAAAAAAAAAGTTTTTTAAATGCCATGGCATTAGTTTTTTAATTATTTCCACTTTCCACTCAAATTTTTCCTTTAATTTTATTAACTTTTTTTTTCAAAATTAAACAAAACTTTACAAAAATGATCTCAGTTTATATAACTGTGTGCATAAAGTAACGAGATTATGAAATACTGTCAATGTTAATAATACAGTAGAATGTGTGTGTGTGTGCACACGTGCGGGCGTCGGCACTTCACTGGTCAGACCGTTTGCCAGTGGTTACCAAATTTGGCACATAAAAAACTTGGAGAGTGGCATTGTGCACATCGATGCATTTGTTTATTTTTTAGGTTTTGAATTATAATTATCATTAAAAATTAAAGTGAATATTTCCATTTTTCCACGATATCTTCCGAAAATATCATTCCGCAAAAATGAATTTTACACGTTTGAAAATTTAAAAAAAATCAATAGATATAAAATCGCTCAAAAGTTTCCTGAATTTTGTCAGTCGCGTTTAAAAATATTTTTTTAATCCAAATTCCGACTTAAAATCAAACCATTTTCATTGTTTCATCAAATATTTAATCGCGTGAGTTTCTTCCATTTTTGCAAACTAAAAAAAAGATACTGTTTAATATTTATATAATCTACAAGACGAATAAAAATGAAGTTGCAATATCGTGGAATTCAGAAGATTGATGAGCCGCACATTTACGTTTTTAATAGCCCTATGATATCATATCAATGGTTTCTATTATTAGAACGGTTCATATACAAATTCAAACAACGTACATAAAACTATTCAAATAACATGATTTTATGCTTGGCAATTTAACATATTAGGCTTCAGGAAAATATAATGAAAGGATTTAGCTTGAGTTATATATAACCAATATTCCCGGAGATCCAATTGCTAGCCAAGGGCAGCTGTTAATTAATATGAAAAATTTAAAAAGTCAGTTGCGACTAAGCAAAAATGTATACTCAAATTTTGCAATTATATTCTTTTTTAATATTAGAGCAAAAGATGTTTGTAAATTGTGTAGTGTAAAATCATTATGCACAAAAGGTAAAGGGAAATGCAATCAATTCATATAAAGACATGACAAATGAACAAAATTTAAAAAATATATATATTATTTCAAACTAGAAGCTCGGAACTCTTATTATTTTTTTCGGTATTTATTATTATTTATTTTTATAGCCTCTGGAAAAATGACTCTGAATTGCAAACCACCGCCAACTACATAGATGCATTTTTGGCATCATATGCATAATGGAGATTGGCAATCTTGTCGAAATATAAAAATCGCCAAGTAAACCCAGTGATTCTTTCTCTACATCACGCCTCTCTATAAACTGCAGTTTCTGAAAGGATTTAGGTTTTAAACACAGAACCCTTTGATGCTAACGCCGAAATTTTGTCACTAGACAACGTGCTTTTAACCCGTATATAAATAATAAAGTAAAGTTTCTTATATAATAAATTTGAAATAAGAAAAGAAATAAAATGTTCACTAAACTGAAAAAACATATATATAATATCACATTTGCTCAACATGTCAAACGATCTATTTTTTTCGTAGGGCAAAACATTCCAAAAGAAACGCTTTCGTGCAATTTTTTTTCTCTTTTAAAAGCCTTTAAGAGTTAATCGAAACAATTGCTTAATGTATTTCTCGTTTTTATTTTTAATGTGGTTTTATCAAATACATAAAATATGCATCCATTTTGTTGATTTCAGAAGATTTTGAAATTTCTTCATTCTTTTACAAATTTTCGATTTCAAAGGCAAGTAATATTATTACTTATTTTTAACAAGATTGCATAATATATATATAAAAAAATGCTTTTTAGGAACTAAATTCATATAGAATTTTCAAATATTTATGCCTATATTTTTCAAAAATATTCGCTTTCTTTGGCATTTAGTTTATTCAGTTATTTATTAAATATCAATATTAAATTAAATCTAGTTTTATTATTAGTATCCATTCAATAATGTAATAAAATTCTATCAAAATTTTGTCCACATGATTTCTGTATTTTATTTATGGCTGAAATTACTTATTTGAATGGAAGACCTTACTTTTTAAGGAAAAAATTCGATCAATATAATTTAAGAATCTGTTTAATTTATATCATTTACACATCATATAAAAATTAATATATTATCTTTAAGAACAAAAATCTGGACAAAAAAAAATAGGAAAAAAATTTCAGTTGCATAATTAACACACGAGTAAAATAATAAAATGAGAGCAAAAAAAAAAAACACATCACAACTTATAAATGCGCATTTCCTATGACATTAATGCGATGCGCATTTCCTATGACATTAATGTGTTTACCACAAAACAAGCACAAATCGTTTGCTGGTTCCAGAATTTTGGATCAGAGCCAAACTATTCTTCTTAAATGTATCGTGCCAAATTTTGTTAGGGCGGGATCATTCTATTCTATTGCGAGACGAATTTTAGCGTGAGCTACCTACCTTATTCTGTCAAACTGACCTCGAACTTGAAGTTAACTGGCATTTAGTGTTAAACGGGGGTGACGTGCCGCAAAAAAAGAACAGGTGCACTGGGTTTTGTTTCGTGTTTTCGATTACTGCTAGATTGTTTTATTTTGGTGACGGACTGAGCTCAAGATCTTTAAATTGAATCTGTCGAATAAGCGGATTTAATTCGTTTAAAAGATTCCATCTTCATTTTGTTTTAAATTCGATTGGTATTGTTTTTTTGTTTTTTTTCAGTTTTTGAGCACAGCTTTCAACTGGAAGATATTTTAATCTGTTATTGTTTCGTCTATATTTGTCTATAAAGCGCTGTTTGTTGTCCCGAGTGTAATTTTTTTAACCAGTCTATAGAAGGGCAACGGAATCACTCGATTTTTATGTACTATGAATGCGAAGTATACGAACAAAGTACTGCTATCGTCAAAAAAATAATCCAACTTTGCATTTTAATAAATCTTAGCGTTTAAATTGTCACTGAGTAAAAGAAAACATACTTTTGAAATTATATTTTTTCTGTTGCTATGTTTGTTTGACTTTATATACAAGATAAGTCAAATATACTTTAAGCTAGATCGATGAAATTTGGAATGCGGATTTTACGTCACTTTTGTAGATTTCTATCTTTCTTCAAACGAAATCTATTCAGAAGAAATCTATCAGTAATGATGCCAGAATACAAGATAACCTATAAAACAATAAATCTAATTACATACTACGCATTCAAATTGTAGGTTCTTATTTGATTTTGAATAAAATTAGTCATTTTTTTTAATAATGTTACGAAGCTCAAACACTTATATACCGGACTCTGGAAATAAAAATTTGAGTACTTTCAGTATTCATGACTTTACCCCAGGTGCAAAATTCTATAAGGGAAGGGGTTCTTTTTCAGAGATTATGGAGAAAATTTTCGAGGATATCATTTCTGTTGTTTGTATTCTCGTGTTCTAATTATTCAGAATGAAATTATTGCAAACTTGAAACAATTAGCATGAATTCTTATGAGTTATTATAATCGCCAGAAAATGAATTCGAATGTTTATAAATATTATAATCACCTGAAAACGACAAGAGTTAGTCGACTCTCATGAGTTATTATACGAATAATCGGCTAACAATTGACATACTCTGATTAATTATTGGAATCGTAGACACATTTACCTGAATTCTGATTAATTATTTTATTCTTGGTAAAATGTGCTTTAATTTTATTAATCAGAGTTATTTTAAAACTATTTATGCAATGATGTTTGTCTGTCTGTGGATATGTTGTTGTTGTCGTGTGACAAGCGAAATAAAAAAATAAGAGATAAAAGGGAGAGAGGGGGACAATTAGATTGGACCAAAAGCATGCAGAACGGCCTTGGCCACATCTTCAGCATTATAGGAATAAACAATATCCCTGGTACTGTCAATGTCTATTTTGAAGAGGGCTGAAATAATAGAACGACAGCTAAAAATATTCCGGATCCAGCTGCACGTCTGTACAGTGTCTGCATTCTCTATTGAGTCTGGAATCATCGGGCATAACCCTCATGCCCCTCAGGTGTCCTGTTCTGTCTTGCAATTGTACTTGTGATGCCTCTTTTATAATTTAGATTTGTCAGGGAGAATTTATTTCGATTGGTACAGAGCCTCTGCCTTGTCAAGGCATTAGCATCCAGAGCAGTAGTAGATAGAGAGGTGAGATTCACAGCTCTGGCCTCCTTGGCAAGAGTATAGGCTTGCTCATTTCCCTCAATACCCACGTGGGCTGGGATCCATTGCAAGGTGCGTGACTTCTTCATTGCCGCGACAGAGAACAAAAGAGCATTAATATTCTGGGAAATCCCTGTCTTTCCACCCTGAATAATCTCTAAAGCGGATTTGCAATCTAAGAAGATCATGATCCCATCTGAAGGAATCTGCGTTGTCTGCGCAAGGTACGTGGTCAAAGCTTCTTTTACAGCGATGAGTTCACTTCTGAAATTAGAGGCAATCTTTCCCGCTGGGACTTTGTTCGGAGTCTGTGGACATAATATTTTTAAAAGAAAACGGAAAACTGGACGGATTAAATTTGTAATATGGTTTTGGTAATAAAATTGTAGATTTTCACCAAAACTTTAGAGCAAAAGTAATGGAACAATTATTTACTACTGACTCAATTATTTTTACTACACTGCCGAATTAACATAAAACGGTCATATTAAGTAATATTCGATGAAGTCAAGGGACGGAGATGGTTAATATTTAGAATACAATTTGGAGGTCAGATGCAGTTTGATTTTAAATTATTAACGTATCGTTCTTACAGTGCAAAAATCATATATCAAAAATTCCATTTGGTCATTTTCGACATACAATTTTAATTGTAGGCCTTTTCTTAATAGAAATTAGAGAAAAGAACCCTTCCCTTCTCATTGTTTCATCTTCATTGTGAAGACATATATCGCCGTTCTCAGACCGAAAGTTAAGTATATAAAAATTCCCTCTGCCAAAAATTTAATAGTTGGTAGCTTTTCATATCTGAAAAGTTACCAGAAAGCCAGATACCAAGGGGAGCATCTGTAGGCCATATGAACCAATACTATGTTTCCATTTGCCTTCTTGCTTCCATTTGTAAATGTATAGTAATTGTATCAATTGAAAACAATAACTTAAATAGGGTTAAACTACGCAAAAAGTGGAAACCTCTTTTCTCCGTGCCTTATATATCCTTGGATGAAAGGTACGTTGCTCGTTTCTCCTGGAATCACATCGTTGTTCCTTTCCAATTAATACCTAATTTAATCACACGATAGATAGTTATTAGAGCATAATAATAAAATTATATACAGAGCAATTAAAATACAGAATTTAAATTCCACAAGGGGGAAATTCTTATGGTTAGGGGTTTGGAAAATTTGTTAAGAATTTATCCACATTATAAACTAGAAATACATTATCAAAATTAAGTTAATACTTTTGTCAACATTAGAATTTAATGATTAGATTTAATGATTTTTTTAGAAATGACATAGATGACATCATTATTTTATTTTAATTTAATTAACAACTATCTTGAGGAAGAGCAGAGATTTCATTCATTTCCACGAGTGATCATTTAAATGATCAAAAGTAGTGGCTTGCAAAACTTGATAATTCGATCAGGTATAATCGTATAAGAATGGTACATTTTTTTGTTTAAAATATTAGTATGCCAAAAATATATTACAATTATGATTAACCACTTAATTGTTTTGTCCGAATGTCATACGTGCTTCGATTTATCGAATTTTGATAGTTTTAAGCAAAAAATAAACCATTCATAACGATTATAATTCAATACTAAAATTACTTCGAATACATAGATAAGTCAAGAATTCAATGGATTTCCATTTGAATCAAAATAAGAAAATATTCCCAAAATAGAAAGTGCCATCTTATTAGATAGTAAAGAAAATAAAACAGTTAAGGTGTTAATGGAATAGGGACAGTAATATACTGTTACGGATTTCCCTCTATCACTATCAATCCGTCGGGTTCCTTTACTTGTGTGTATTTAGTGGTTGTGTATGGTATGAAGATAACACAACACAATGATCAGTCCTTTTCAGTAGATGAACACACAACACGTTTATTGACACTACGATACACAAGACGACCACTACATACAGCATGGAGAAGACAATTATCTTCAGCCGAGAGGTGCATACAGCAGCACACAACAAGACTCTACTGTAGACAGTCGCGCACAGCTTAGGTCAGCTCTAGCTTGACTCCGTCGCTGCTCTGCTAATCTCTGGAAGACCCGTTGTTTATCGGCGACTTCGACTTCGATGAAATGCTTATCGGGGCACCCGTCCTTAAGTAGGACTATCCCCTTAATGACAATACTTTTAGACATTGCGTTTTGTATTTTGGCATGACCTTTGATGGTTCTTGACGCGACGGTGAAGGGAGAGAGAATGACATGGAACTTCTGCCGAAAATTGTACTTTGCAGGTGAGGGAGAGTGGGAGTGATGTCTCGGCCAATAGGAATGCAGGCTGTCAGTGGAGGAGGAGAGGGTGATGCAGACGGTTTTCCAAGTTATGAGGGATAAACTATTGTCCATGAGTAGCCAATCAGAGAGATGGGTTATTGAGGAGGCGTAACTTGAGTTTTGGAGCATCTTAGCCGATCAGTGCGTTGAGAATGATTAACTTTTTCTCTTCTTTATTTTCTGTTTTCCTTGCTAGCTTGGCGGCTTCGATTAAATTAGGGAATTCTTTGAATATTTCTCTTAGTTCCTTGAGTATTTGCACAGTTTCTTGGAGGGAGGGGAGATCTTCATTTGCTGCTAAAATTGGCTCCGTGTTCTGTTTAGGTGGTGCGGGAATGGGCTGTTGTACTTGGTATCGGGGAGTATTTCTTGCTATCTCAGCGTAGGATGGTCTCCCATTAATCGTTGTTAATTTCGGGTATTTTCTGCACCCTTTCCAGGCAGCTGTATGACCCTTTTCCTGGCAATTTACACAAACTGGGTCTTGCAACTTTTCGGTGATACTGCAGGATCTGGTAGCGTGCGTGCCGCCGCATTTAATACACTTTGGAGTTATTCTGCAGTTCCTTGCGGAGTGATGAAAACCTGCGCAATTATAGCAGATAGTTGCCGTTTGTTTTCTTCTGTAGCTCTCGATTTTAATTTTAAGGTGAAGGAGGGTTCTTTCATTGTAGATATTGAGTGCGCTTCTGGACTTCTTAACCTCCAAGAGGAAAATAGGGTACAGGGTCTTCATTTTGTAGTTTCTTAGTTGTGAAATTCTAACAATGTTGTAATTCCTTTCCTTGAGTTCTCTGGCTATTTCGTCTTTGTCTGTGTCTATTGGGAGGCCTTTAAGAATGACTTTAATGGGTCTTTCATCAAAATTTTCTGATAGTATGAACTCTTCTTTTCTCTCAGTTAGGATCTCAATTATTTTAGCTCTATCTTCTTCGTTAGCTGGTTGGATTGAAATCATGTTGCGAAAAAGCTTATTTTCTGTTAGGGGAAAAATTCTATGGATTTCTTGAAGGGTTAAATTATAGCTACTTGAGAGTTTCATGTTAATGCAAGCTGGTCGAATATTATTGCTTTCTTGGGCATCTTGGGTGTGGCTCAGGATTTCGAATCTGTTGGTAGTGTCCATGCATACGGGTTCATCATCTGTTTTCCTAATTTTGGCTGCCTTTTTTGGATTAACAAGTTGGAAATTATCATTGCTAGATTGGTTTTTCTTTGGGAAAACTTGTGTTGAGTCATCGATGTCCATTGGTTTGTCTTCATTAATTGCAAGGTTTATTTCGAAGTTGGGGAGATTATCGTTGGAAACTTTGCGTGAATTTTGATTTTTCATAAAATTTTCTATCTCTTTAGCGTATTTCTTGCTTATAGTTTTATGTGGATTATGCTGGATCTTTATCTCATCAGTTTTCGCAATACTACTTGAAGTGGGCGGAGCAACATTACTTGGCTTGTTGCCCGTTCCCGAGATTGCTAATTGTTTATCATTGAATCCTACATTTATGATTCTCGGTCGGTCGCCTTTGCTGCTTTTGGAAAAACTACTAGAGCACCTGCTCTCAGAACATCCGTCTCCTTCCATGACTGGGAATGTGAAAAATGTTGTTTATCGGCGATTCCGACTGCCTCCTTTTATAGGTCTCAGGAGGCGGGGCTAGAAGCCGCTCAACCAATCAGGAACGTTCGAGGCGTATCTCGGTTCCCAATGGGCGGATCGGGAAAATTCTCGATGTTTCGAGTATAATCTATTTTGGCGCCAAAGTCACCAAATTCGTCGCCAAGTCTCCAAATGGTCGCCAAGCTCTGGAACCTCCGACGCGACACTCGTACTCCGTCCAATACAGATGCAGTCTTTCTGATGATGGAACCAATTATGCTGGGAAGCAGCATCACAGATTCGTAACAATACTTTTATAAGCATATTTACTGATTCAAAAACATACAATTTAATTAAACCAAAGGACTTGGACTTAAACCAAGGGATTAAGACATTGTAGCATTATTATATTTATTGATTTAAATATAAAGTTTAATTCTTTATATCATTTTGAGTATTTTTCCAATTTCAAGAATAGGTCTATTCCTAATGCTTTAGAAATTACTTATTGGGCCACAATAAGAGAAGATATAAAAAAAAATTTGTCCCGATAAATGACAGCGTAACAATCAAACCGCTCACAGGAACTGAATAAAATTTTGGTTCAAGGTATTGTGAGGTATGCGCAAAAGAATCACATAAAAAACTACAGTTGCGGTTACACAATACTTTAAAAGTTAACAAAATTTCAAAATGGCAACACCATTTTTTTAATTGGAATGTGTTCTCAATAGCAAAAAAACAATAAAGCCGTAGCACGAAAATCACCAGTATTAGATAGACTAAGAAGAAAAGAGAAAATCAATAACAGCAGAGACGCAACAGAAAGTAACAATATTTTATTGTGTTTCACAAATTTTCTACTTGATCTACTTCAACCACAATGACACTTTGCATGCGGTAGATGGTGCCTAGAACCATGGACAAAGGAATCTGTTGAACTTCACATTTTTGATAGGCACACCACACTTGCTTTCTCTTTTCGCCTTACTCTGCCTAGCGCTGGTGATTTTAATGCTACAGCTTTATTGTTTTTTGCTATGGAGAACACGTTCCAATACAAAAAGTTGATATCGTCATTTGAAAATTTTTTCATTATATCCGTAACTTTTATAGTTTAATTGTTCTTTTTCATATGATTCTTGAATGTATACTTCAAAATACCTTGGACCAAAATTTTATTACGTTTTTGGGAATGTTATGATACGGTATCCTAAATCAGGATGTTTTTTATATAATCATCCGATAAGATAGAATTTTTTATATTATGGTGACTAAGTTACAACTTATAATCATATTCATGGAGATATTTTTGTACCTCTATACCGAAAATGCTTTGTAGATATTTAAAGGCATGTTTTTTTTTATGCTTATGAGATTTATAATACATGTTACAGTAAAAACTAAAAATTAAATAGTCCAGAAATAAACATTTTAATTCTTTATTAAACTTCATTAATATTATCAAAAATAATACACACTCAGAACTTTTTTTATTGAAGCAAAAAATACACCGGCTATTAAAGATATGTTCCATTTTAATAAAGATACTAATAATTAATATCAAATTTTCGTCAACCAAAACGCGGAAACAAATAATTAGTACATAATGCTGGAATTCAGATTAAAAATAAAGAATCTAAATAGTTGAAAATCGATACGATGATGCATTCATTAATTTTAATGAGAATATATCCAGCAAGAAAAATTAATCTCTTACCTGGGAATTATTAAAATTTTTCTGGAAACTAATGAGGAGTCTGAAAACTGAGACTTCTTTCTTTTTCAGTAAATAATATCTCTCTATTCAGGAATGAGTAATTTAAATTCATGTTTCTTTTCTTTTAAGCTTATTTGCCGGTACTTTGATGTAAATCTCGGGCTGTGTAATGCAGCTCATTTAAAAGTTAAATTTATCATCAAAATAATGGCATTCTTTTTAGAATTTTGATTTAAAAATTTTTATAAGAAATGTTTAAAAATGGAAGTCATTTACTACATTGATACAGCAGATTTTACAATGTTGTTAAGTTTTTTCACTGCATTTGAAAACACTGTTTATTTCTTTTTTTTTTCACTTTTTCGTGCATAAAATATGGCAAAGAAAAAATATTGTAAAAATATAAAGAATTCACTAGGTTTGAGCTCACCGAATAACCGAAATATAAATTATTTTGGAATTATGACCGTTTATATACACAATAATTTAAAAACGCTTTGAATTGGACGAATGGAATTTGGTATCTTGATTTTACAGGAAATCGGCAGATTACTATGAAATTTTGGAAAATGTACTGGAAATATGTGTACCTGTCGCCCTGCGAGTGATTGTGCACACAAACTGCTAAACGCAAACAGACAAAATAAAAGACAAAATTTAAGTAGTTTTTGCACCAAAAGTGTGGATTCATATCATAAATTGAACTAAATCCGAGAAAACAAATACACAAATATACAATACGAGATACAAATATACAATCTGTATATTTGTATCTCGTATTGTATACAATCAAATATACAATCTCAAATATACAATCTGTATATTTGTATCAAGGCAAAAAACAACTCAAAAGGGCCATAACTTAGATAAATTATATTTAGAATGTCATTTTGTTATTGAAATTGTAGTTCTGCTCCAAATTTCGGTTCAAATCATTAGAAATCGGGAGTGATCTTCCAAAAACTCTCTCGCATACTCTCTAAAAACGTCTTGTATGGCACTAGAGTACAATAATTACGAAATATCAAGCTTTGGCATGAATTTAGTATTTTTATTGAATCTGTCGTGTAATTTTTGGCGAATGTTTTGGCGATAAATCCCTGACATGCGGTTAATATTATCCAAAAATCGAATTTGTGTTTTAGACACGTTTAACTCAATAGATTGAATCAAAAATTGACACTGAACTACATTTGTAATTACAAAATTCCATACTAAATTTGGTACATTCAAGTCATTGTATTTTTGAATCAAAGCTTTTATAAGTTTCTGAAAGTACAGATTGACAGAAAAGCAACCCCTTGATGGATTTCGCTCAAAATTTGATAGATGTTAAATCTGTGTACCGAATTTTATATATCTAGCTCTCCTTGTTTTGTAGCTATCAGTTAACTTATACCCGGACGGTTGGACACACAGAATCTTTCTATACCAGTTTTGCACAGAATTTGTGCAAATTTTGTATTAAAAGGTATACCAAATTTCAGTCGTCTAGTGAAAGGCATTTGAGTTATACCTGTCATAGACAGATATATTTTTTAATCCGTTTTCCGTAGTCACGGAGGTCTGAAACGTGGAGATTCATCAAAATATCGAATTTTTTGTCGATTACTATACTTTCTCTATACTATGCTTTCGAGGAAATTTAAAAGGCGTCCAGAATGCATATTCTTTTCTTTTACTTTATTTTAGTATTCAGCCAAGAACAAAACGCTTATGAGGAGGATTCTTGGTATTGAAGCTTTGCTCAAAGTGTACAATTTTCATGCAGGGGAAGGAATAAAATTTTCTTCCCAACTAAAGAATAAATCTCCCTAACTTATCTTGCTGACTAGTTAGGAAGTTTTGGGGAGAGAACTCTTGTTGTTTTCTGATTATGAACTTATTGTTACGGAAGACTTCACAAAATGGATTAAAATGGAAAGTCTAATAGGCTAAAAGGCAGACAACGAAGTTTTATTTCACACGGAACGCATCTAACAAAACAGAGAGGAAGTACGCACAAAGTAGGAAAAACAGAAAACAACAGCACATAAGTAGTAAATCATCATAAAACAATCGCAACGTCAAGGAATGTGAGGATTTAATTCGCTAGAGATCAATTAACTAAATAAAGCATTCACTCAATCAGTATCTTGAGTTTAATGACTTCAACTCTGCCTCTTGGTTGTTCTGGTTTCCGAGAGGGGGCAAAGAAGCTTCTAGAAGGATATTAGATCTTCGCTCTTAATAGAAATATTGCAAAAATTTGAATCATTTAACGAATCTTCATATTTGTTACCAAATTCGTCCAGACCTTGTGATCATAAATTTGACATCTATTCAGAAGTCGTTAAAATAATCAGTGAATTCATTTCCTCAGAATTTAACTTACTTTCCAAGGAAACAATGTTACAAATCCATAAAAAATGACAAAAGAAACTAGAGAAAAAGCAAATTAGACAAAACAAACTAGTGGGTTCAAAGTTCCTATATTTCTCTTAGACAATCAGTATCTTCTTTCTATACTTTTACGTAAGTGGATGTATTATTGAATAGAGGACGTGCAGGGAGGGACACAGGGGCCCTCTGCTGTTATTCAGTCCATAACTTCGTAATGTAGCGGAAGAAACTTATAGCAATACGAATTTCGGCAGAAGAACACATATTAAATTTCATTTATCTAAGAAGCTGTGTTTTCGAATTATGATATTCTATAGCAATAAAGGGTTTTCCTTTCACAGATTTGATACGATATTTAATACATATTTACAATTATGATGACAAACCCGTGCGTCAAACTTCATTCATATAGATAAATATGAATGAAGGAGCTCCTTTGAGCTATAGTGCTCACATGCATGCTTACCGAGAGACAAACAGATTTCTTTCCGAAAGATCCGTTTCAAATTTTAATAGACATCAACAAATTTGCTTTTAAGACTACATATAAAGTGCTATTTCTCTAAATCTATATATTTCCCATTATTTGAACTACCGCGTTCTCAAACAGATGGTCAAAAAGGCTATTCGATAAATAGGCGTAAGAATGGTCTCCTCAAAAACTTCTATCTTTTTCTTTAATAGAAATCTTATATCTTTTCCTCCGCATAAAATTGGGGACTTTGGATAAGGCAATGAATATCCATAAGGCATGACACTGGAGATCGATAGTTACGAAATATATATCTTTGTCTTGAATTTATAGCGAGAAGATGCATTTTAGGGGCCTTTTTGTCGACCGAATTTGACGCAAAACTACGGTTGCAATTACAAGCCAATATACCAAATTTCATCTGTTTAAGAAATTGCTTTTATATGCGTGCAGAAGTAAAGACCGAAAGACCGTCAACCATTTGAAGGATTTCAAAATTTGATAAACATTTATATTTTAGATTCTAAACCTGTATACCAAATTTTACCTACAAATTACTTCAAATTTTCATGTTATCGAATTACTTTTTCTCAAACTGCCAGACATTTGGACTTCTTATGAATGGATTTCATTTGAAATTTGATATACATCTAGAAATTTGGTCATTAATCTATATACCAAATTTTATAAGTGTAGCTCAAAGCGATTTTGAGTTATAGTGTTCACAGATAGATAGATATATAGACATATTGCCAAAAATGTGTTTTTCGGATTCTGTGAAATCTGAAACATGAAGACTTGTCAAAATTGTGTATTCGAATTTTTTAATATTTACAATATATTACAATAATAACATTTACAATCTACAATACATTTACAATAATATTTTTTTACATTTACAAATTTTGTTACCATTTACAATTACATATAACATACAATACCCACACTTCATTCACAAGAAAGAAAAAATATAATTTTCGAACTCAAAATAGGTTTGAAACTTGAAACTTTGCAAAGTCTCGATGTCAATTTAGTTAGTAACATTTACAGTACAATATTTAGAATAAGTTGAGTTGGAGAATTAAAAAATAAATACTCAACAAAGCAATAACCAATTAATTAAAGATAAAAAATTTCTAAAAAAAGAACTAAATTTTACATCAGCTCTGAAAAGTTATTTAAGATCAAAGGATTTGAAGGCACATGCACGACTTCAACGAGAGAAAAAAACTACAACGCCTCTAACTTGTCGAGATGATGCACAAATAAATTTATCTACGCATTATTTGCATCTTATTCATGATCAGCTGAAAAGGCAGAAATATTTAAAAGAAAAATTATTAAATATACGATAACTACTCCTCCACAATTTCATTAACGCGATGCCGGAGCAGGTGAGGAAATATCTACAATCAAAGAAAGAAAATCACTATTTTTGATAGAGAATAATTTGAGCACTCATCTACGGAAATTGTTTGTTTACTCACTCATCTACTAATATCGTAAGGAAAGTGTTTGTTTACTCATTCATATACTCATATCATAAAAATTGTTTGTTTACTCATTCATCTACTCATATCATAAAAATTGCTTGTTTACTCATATCGGAAGAAAAGTGTTTGTTTACTCACTCATCTACTCATATCATAAAAAATTGTTTTATTACTTACTCATTTACTCATATCGTAAGAAAATTGTTTACTCGCTCATCTACTCAAGTAAAAGAATTTTTATTCAAATACTTATCCACTTACTTCGGTTGTATGTTCGTTATTTATTTGTATGACAATATTATGAAAGTTTAAGCCTAGTATTTACTTTTATAACAGTATGATTATCTTTTGAAGTTCCACAATTTATATTTTAAATAATTCGGTTATGTGTGATTAGAAAACTGTTGTTTATATCTGCTGTACAGCAGCTAAGAACAACATTATATACTTTTCTCCCTACTCAAAATGCTTATATAAATAAAACTCGCAACAAGCACAAAGAGACAGCGCAGCATTGAATATTGCACAACACGCACAAGCATGAAGTCATATTGTACAATACGCAGATGCATTTCAAAAGACATGTTTAATTACTTGTTTCATGTGATTCTGATGTCACTCACATACAGAGACAGATTATCAAATAAGTAAAGTAGGCAACTGACTAGAAACTATACGAATTAGGTCCGTTTTCAATATTTCCTTCAATTTATGTTTCCGCTCGAGAAATTTAAATATAGCCAATTAACTAATTTTATGTTATCATATAATTTATAAAGCGATGCACTCGTACACCTGCGATTTAAAATTGTGTATTATTTAAATTTATAAACATTTTTAATGCATTTTTATTTTTTCAAACTTACTTTCAGGGCACTGTAATCCTATATCTTTTTAAAAAAAATACCTTGTTTAATTGTTACCAAGTTAAAAGTGCTTGCAAAATTTTATATAAAGTTTTAGAATATGTTTAATAAGTTCTGTGATAAATGTTAATATGTTTAATAAGTTTATGCATGAGAATAATGAAACAATCGCTCTACTGGTGGGGCTAAAATAAATCCTTCATTATTTTAGTTCATCATTATGCTGGTTTTACACTTGACCAGTTATAAGACGGCCAGTAAGCAGCGCATGCGTAGAAAAGCTGAAAAATGCTGTTAGGTAGATGGCAAGCAATTGTCCCAATTACACATGTCACTGTATTTATTTTCTTTTTCTTTTACTGCACATTCGTTTGTAGAATTTGGCGGGTTTGGCGTGAAAAAATTGATCACTTATCATAGATTAATTCTTACATTTTTTTTTTGCTCTTTGTTTTTTATGATGTGAGGTTGTGTTTATTTTTTTCACTTTATTTGAGATTTCTTTTCTATAGTTTTCCAAATTTAAATACATTGATCTTTTTCATTTTAACCATGTTTCTTTATGTAAATTTCCATCATTTTAAAAAATCCCGGGACGCCAAAACGGCAATTTATTGCCAAGTATAGAGTGCCTGAATCTATCTTATGAAATTGTGGCAAATATAAATCAGTCCTTTTCTGCGCAAGCACTGCCTATTGGCCATCTTATAACTGGCCGAGTGTAAACACGACTTTATAGTTATTTTATAAAAATTGATTATTCAGATACTAAATTAAATCTAAAGGAAATAACTGGTTTCGGAAGTTTAGAAGGAGAAACACGTGCGTAGCCTTAAAAATTTTTGCAGTGCTTAGCTAAATAAATTGACCTAAATTTATAAATCGTAACATAACCTAATTAATACATAAAACAGAATTTATCCAATAATTTATTAGCGTGTCGCAAAAGTTTATTTCTCGTTGCGCTATGAATGGCCTTATCTAGCTTTGCTTGAGTAAACATGCAGGTTTATCTATTAACCGTCTATGTCATCGGTTTCAGTCGTACCAGAGCTTTACTACACATCAAGCCGGGATTACACCCCCAAAAAAGTTCTTTTGTCCATTTGGTGGGATTGGAATGGCGTAATTTTCTACGAGTTCCTTCCTCAAGGTGAAACAATAAATTCTACGAAAAACTGTCATCAACTGGATCAATTGAAAGCTGCTATAGCAAAAAAAAAAAAAAAAAAAAAAAAAACCGGTCAGAATTAATGAACCGACGAGGCGTTGATTTTCATGATGACAAAGCGAGACCACATACTGCATTAATCTTAAGAGAAAAAGCTCTTATAGTTTGATTAGGATGTTTTACCACATCCTGCATGCTCTCCAGATCTTGCTCCATCTGATTATTACTTCATTCTGTTCTTTAAAAATTATCTTCTCGATAAGCGCTTTAAATCCATTAGCTAAATTAAAGTGCCCCTCGAGGATTATTTCTTGTCCAAAACACAACAATTTTGAAAAGGAGACATAATGAGGCTTCTCTAGAGATGAAAGAAGGTAATAGAGCAAAAGGGTTCTTATATAACAAAATACATAATACTTTAAAAGTAAATACTGCGCATTCATTTCATATTAGAAATAGGAAAGAAACTTATGAGACACCCTAATATATTCTCGGAAATAAAAAATGGGTGATCCAGACTTCAGAAATAGGAAATTTTATTTTTTTTCGAAGTTCTTCTATGAATATATGACAACTATTTTCTAGATGTTGTTCTAAAACTAATAAATATAAGGGGCCGAGACAAACAGGAAGTCATTTTCGTCTTTGTCCATGTTATATTTATCCAATATTCCTACAAATAAGGAAGAATCACCTCATAAAAGAAGTCATACATCATTCGATAATGATGAAGAAAATTGACATTTGACAGACTAAAATAATTAGAGTTGTTTGCAACCCAGTTTCTCTAGAGACGATAGAGATAAACACGTTTCGCGTGGGCGTTGGTAAGATAAGGCATTGTTTGCTGCTTGCTTGCGGAATTCCTGGATTAGCGTCCTGTTAGAAATATCTGAAAAAAGTAGCTCAAATAATATATATATTTGGACGTACTATATGAATTATTGTCTGAATTCTTTACGAATCTTTTGGAATAAAATTCTTTTAAACTCAAAAATGAATGAGTTTTATAAAATGATATATGTTGTCACTTTGTTCTATAGAATGTTTCCGCTGAAAAATATAAATTTTTGATTCCAAATGTTTGAAACGAAATTACAAATTGACTATATATTTTCTCGCTCATATATTCTATATTTGTTTTTTTATATTGATATATTTTTATGCCTAAAATGATTTATGAGTTATGATATTTTATTCCAATACTGATTGAAAAATTCTTAATAGAAAGAAATAACAAAATATATTTGTAATTTATTAGCTGTGGATTAAAAATTTAGTTCTTATTTCCAATCTGAAGTTGATAATCTTTTAGCTAAACTTTCCTTTGATTTTTTTGTTATATAATTTTTTTTAAATTAAATAACATTTGAAGATTCTTTTAGATATACTTTAAGAATTTTTAAAATATCATTTCATTGTTTTTCTATTTTAGTTGTTTTAAGTTCTTGCCTTTTTTATCAATACGGCCCTTGCATATATACTCTTGTGGAAAGATATTGGCCTCAAAACTTTTGAATTCCAGGTTCGAGACCCATTCCTTCGAATAACCACCGTGTAAGCGAATTTGGTGTAAGATTTACAAAATTTTAATGGATACTAAATTGATACCAAGTCAATGATCCAACCTTGTCAACAAAAGTGAATGTTCTAGAAAATGCAGAAAGTTTGGTGGATCTCTATTAGGAATAGAGATCAATAAATTCTTCTAGAAATTTCCATGCCCTGTCAGTAATTAATATAAAAACGGGACAAATGAAACAATGTTAATCTCCAATCTACCTCACTAACTGCATTCAGAGCATTACTGAGCTATTGCAACTGGTTAATAACGATTAGCTGTTAGCTTGTGCTATTAATTTCTGAAATTTTGTCTTGATCATGTTCTACGTCTGTTATTCTTACTAGAGCTCTTGTTTTTTAAAGAGCCATTACCCATAATAGAGCTTGTTAGAATTTTTCGAGGATGGATTTTCCAAATAATATGTAAACGATGCAACAAATGTTTTGATGCTTTTAATTTTTAGCTTTTAAAATGTTATATATCTATGGGTGAGTGAATTGCTATGGTTGAAAAATAAGAAATAACCATAATAATGAGCATTACATAGCTTGAAATAACTGACTCATCAGCAAAAGAGGAAACACTGCGTTATGCTCAATAAATACTTAAATCACAAAATAAATTCAGTTTTTTTTTTGATATTTCAGTTACTTTAGCATTTGCAAAGGCTTTTAGTTAAGAAGAGTAGTATCTCAATCTAAGGTAAACAGAAGAAGGGGAATTAATAACAATGTAGAGATGATGGGAAATATATCGTTATATATATGAGATCAACTAATTTTAGTGTTAAATCCTCTGAAGTTATTACTCTAATCAAACTTTTCAATAAATAAAGAGATTATTTGATACTTTAACACGTTAATTATCGATCCTGATTTTTGATCTTCCTTTTTATTTGGTTGGCGATATCCGATTTCCATGATATGAGAGTGATATTGAACATACTAGTGAAGAAATTTTTGCATATAACATGGTTTGATAATGTAGCTTTATCATTAATTCATTTAAAGAGATATGTATAGATATTATGTTGAAACAATTAATACTGATAACTATTATTAGAACTATATTTCTAATAACTATTATTTGGAACTATTACATTCATATGAATTGAATTTCATATTTTTTATTTGAAATTTAATCATATAGAGAATTATATACTTGCTTAAATCTATCTATCTATTGAGCATGTGACATGCAATTTAATAGAGCATCAAGAATAACCATTAGTATATCATATCGGATAGTTAAAAATATCATTAATCTTCATTTATGCAAATGATACAGATAATTAAGATTCCACACTAATGGCAAAATGTATATGCCTCATATCTTACCAATTTGTAGGTTATTATTGTTCTATTGTATTGAATCAATTCGCATACGCTAATTGATATATTAATAATGAATGAGGTTAAAAAATTAATTGTCCAACCAGCGGCTAAAGGGATTATAGTAAATCCCAAATCTTATATTTCAATAATTTAAAAAGAGGAAATAAATACTCATAATTATTTTGTGACTTCATGAACATGTCCTTATTAAAAAAATAGCATAACTAACATAAAAATATATTAACACAATTAACATAAAAGTTTTATTATTATAATTAATATAATTCTAAACTGGTGTATAAACTGGTACATAATTCTAAGCTGGTGTATTCTATAAGACACTTGTGAAGAAAAAATCATTCAATATGTTCTATGAAGCAGAAGTTCAAATAAAGCCTACCACAGTTGCCATGTAGTTACTATTTGGTGTTTATCACTAAAAAATTGTTTGTTAATTTTTATTATTAATTAAATTAAAAAGTATTGATATTTTAATGATTTTTCGAATAATTTCTAAGAATAAAATGGTATATATTTTTAAACCGTTTTCAAATTAAAAATCTTAGCTTTTCTGCTGTTATTAACTTTATTTCTTTTCATTTTTCTATTACTCGATAAATGTTTCAAATGAATTTTTTTCTATAGCTTCTGCTGTAATAAAAATTAACCACTCATTCGTCAGTAAAATTATCAAAACTCTGCTTAAATGGGAATAAAGCAAAGTGAGACATTCCAAACATAATTGTTAATTAAAAAAGGATTAATGCATTTACATTTCAAAATGTTTAATATTTAAGACTTACTTATTTTTGTTTCATTCGAAATAAAATTACATATTTCAATTTTTTTAAAACTGAAATATGTAATAATTTAAATTTTAATTATATAATTTAATTTTTTATAAAACTTGATTTAAAAATGAATACTATATAGTGGCAAATGAAAGACTACAAACGATAAAATAAGTGATACATTGCATTAACTAAGTTACTGTTCCTTTCGTAATATCTAACGAATAATTTTGATTTTCCTTTGGGATTTTAGTTTAACAAATAGAAGGAAAACTAACAGTTTAAATAAAAATCTCAAGTTTTTGAAATTCACGTTTAAAGAGAAACGTTAACAAATCAATTTATGTTGCAGATGGTCAGGTATGGGATATTTTTCAAAACTACTTTAGAAAAAAGAAATATTTCAAAGAATTTTAAAAGAGTTTTTAAAAACTAAAAAAAAATTAAATTCGTTTCTAATATTTGTGTTTGTAAAATGCACCAAATTCTTTAAACTGATTGATCTTTGATTGAAGTCAAAATGAAAATTCACTTCTATAACATTTCTACACAAGATAATTAAAATTTATGAGAAAAATGCAAGATTGAAGTTAACACGATTTTTAAACGTCTTGTATTTTTCTTTTACAAACATTTAAATAACAATGGACATCAGCATAATTTCTATTAAAATCAGTTCTAAATATAAAGTGGTACTAAAATATTCCTAAAATTTTTTTAAAGAAAAATTGCACAAAGAAGCTTTACAAATGTGACATCTATCGAATACAGAAATTTAATTTTTAAACTATTACATTGAGATTACAGTAGGTTTAGAATTTGATAGGATACATTTTATTTAACGTGTGTTTAAATCCGATGTCGAAGGTGGTAAATCCAGATTCGAGACAAATGTGGATGAATTTGTGGAATTCTAAACCAGACAAAAAATACTTTGTGTGATATCGTAATCCGAGATTCGAGGGATTTTCTATTACTAAGAGTAAATGCATATACTGTGCTTATATATGTGTCTGCTCATCATTTTATGGTAGCAGATGCACAAAGATTTGCGATGCAATAAATTAAGAGTACAATGGTCGTTAAAGATAAAGAGCTTAGTTTAAGCTAAGTGTTTTTTATTAATTCAGTAGAAGATGTCTGGGGAAAGAAAATTAATATTTACATTTTTTTACTTAATTTAAACATTTTTATTGTTAGGGTTTTAAAAAGGCAAATGAACGTAGAATATGGGTTCGAACCTTCTAAATATTCCGACTCATTTCATTTTCGGTGCATTTGATTTATCGGGGACAAAGTGCACGTTTTTTCTGTATAAAATATTTACAATAATATAATAAATATTGGCGCATATTATAGCAAACCGCTTAAAAATTAAATAAACCAATTAAATAAATTAATTAAACCCCCCAAAGTGAATTAAGGGTTCATGGGAGAGATCCAGTTTCTGAATAGGTGGAAAGGGCATATTACACAGCACTAAAATGTAACGTTAAACGAAGCCGTAAACTGAAGCAATAAGCGACACGACAGATTATATGAAAGAAATTATTTCTTAATAAAGTGGTACATATTAAGAATATTCTTGTTTGTGTTTTTATTTCTTGTTATTAGATACAAAGCGCTTATTTGCATTATAGTTTGGAAAGACACATATACATTCAAGATAAAAAAGGTTTTTATATTTACACTGATAATTCCAAGATGGACACTATGGTTGGTTATACATTGATGTTCTTCAAGAATAGACTAGAAATTGAAGAAAAAAGACAATATATATTTTGTTATATTAGTACTGTGTTTAAGTGTCGAGGCACTTTGAAAAGCAGTTATGTTCGTTGAAGAAAATATTTTTTTAAAAAGTCGATACTATTTCAGATTTATAATCAGCACTTGCGACCATAAATTCTGCAAATGATAGAAGAAGCTTAATTAATTATCTAAAAGACAGTACTATAAAAAGAATGGATGATTTGAAATCAAAGATTCTAGCCCACCAAGGACACTATAGAAATGAAAAGGCAGATAAATTAGGGAAATCAGCTTTTCAGTTAGATGAAATAGGTATTCAATATAATAGATTTATTGCATAGATGGAAGCAGAAACAGAATTAAAAAGAAATAGGTGCACTATTTGAATAATGCTGAAAAAGTATCAAAACTAAAAGTTAAGTTTTCAATTTCTGATTTCGCCTTTAATTTCCAACTAAATTTCAAATTGTTATTCATTATATATTTTAGTGATAGATAAAATATTATTTTGCAATACATATTTTTTTACAATTTGATAAATTAATTATTTAACATTTTTATGATTTGCTGTACATATTTCACTTTTATGGAATAGATTTTTTTTGCTCATTCCGGGATTTGATATTATGCGAGATCAGAAAAACATTTAAAATCAATTTATCTTACTTGATATATAATTTATTACAGAGTTTTCTTCAGTTATTACATTTCTACGCATATCGAACATATATCGTCGTTGAATGTGTTTCATTGTTTTTAGGGGTATGAGAATTCTTCGTTTGTCGGAAGATACGTGATATGTATTGCATTTGATTCCGATTTTTATTTTTACACCTCAAGGAATTTTGTTTCTTTTATGAAGAGATTTCAGACACTATGTGGCTGAAAAAAGAAAATAATTTCCGCCTCGATCGCTATTTTACAAAAAGAAGAATTTACTACACAAAGAGAACGAAAAGGTGTAAAGTTTTTCTTAAAGAACTAAAAAAAAAAATGTCTTAAGAGAAAAATGTTTCGAAATCTTTTTGAAAAAGAACAGAAGAGAAATAAGAAATGGTTAAATTTGTCGTGTTTTCTGGAATTTATTGCAGAAATGATTTAATATGTAACTAAATTAAAATAGCAGTAATTTTAATTATTTAATACTATTTGCTTAACGTTTCTTACATAATATTTTGTTAAAAATTATGAAACATGTATTCACTCCGTTACAAATATTTGTATGCGGTGAAGTTAGAATTGTTAACATAAATACTTAAACACAAACTAAAAATTAAATATTTAATATCTTAATATCGACAAATGCATTAAATTATACTTGTTTAAAAGTTTGTAAAAATAATTCTAAAAATAGGGAAAATTGTAATAAAACCAATATGCCTTTTTCATTAATTAATCGATTATTAATGTGCCTTATTGAAAATCCAATAAGAGATTATTTTCATTGAAATAATCCAATAAAAAAATAAAATTGAATATAAAAGATAAATAGCATTCTCTTTTTTTTATAATCAAAGTACTGGCCTGTATTATCATGAGACGATCCACACTATTATGTTTAATTAAATATTATAAAAAAATTACAAAAGTTCGGAAATAGATTTGTGTAATTTTAGCGTAAAAATATATGTATATTTCACGCCTAAGTGGGAATGAATATTCAAGAAATATTTTTATATTGATTAGAATAGAAATTTCTAAATTTCAGCAATATTGTTATTACAAACTCGAAAAATCTGTTTCCCCCCCCCCCCATTCTTTCCTATTGAGCTGTTAATAATTATTCCAGTGTTCCGTTATTATAAAACTTTCAGTTTAAAAATTCAAACTAGTTTTGTCAACAGTCAGAACTGAAATGATGAAAATTCTACATAGCAAGAAATAGCTATGATGGATGTATAAATGTCCGAAATGTTTATGCCTACTTCCAAATATTGGAGATAATCTAGTATATACACTTAATTCAATGCTATCACATAGGATTTAATTTTTTATATAATAATAACTTATTATGCTTTGCATTTGAATTATGTGTATTGTGTGTATTATTACTTCCATGCAATCCAAAGCTTGAAGATGCCGGTTCTCATATAAGACCGAAATGAAAATTATGATCTATTCATCACACATACATTATAATCTGTTAGAATTTTTCTACCGTTTCTCGATTTCTACATGCATCTTAACTGAATTATTTCATTTATTTAGGTATGCAGAATTTCGATCTTTTTTGAGGCGAAAATGTGTCATGAATTGCACTATATTTCATTTTTACTTCAGGGAGTTTACCTTTCTTATAGAGAAGGTGTGAGGCCGAATAAAATGGCAGATAGTTTCTATCTTGATATAGAAAGAAGAATAAATAGCTTCTTTTATAGAAAAAAGAATAAATAGCTTCCTTTGTAGAAAAAAGAATAAATAGCTTCCTTTGTAGAAAAAAGAATAAATAGCTTCCTTTGTAGAAAAAAGAATAAATAGCTTCTTTAAAAAAAATAGCTTCTTTTATAAAA
>JAPMOR010099319.1:1004735-1038405 GCA_026543865.1 Argiope aurantia
ATCTATTCATAGATATACATAGCATATGCATACATGTCAATATACATGGATGTCAATCTATGCATATGCCAGCAATACAAATATATATAGATATCAACCTATATATACACTCATGTCCATAAATTAAGGATAATTCAGAGTCACAGTTAAATCGAACTCTAAAATACACTGGTGTGCAAAACTTAAGCAACAGGTATGTTTTTAGCCATAACTTCACGAGAAATCATCTGAGAGACATGAAATTCAGAAATGAGATACAGCATTTTGTTCTGAAAGAATGACGAAAGCATAGTTGCGCAGAAATGAATACAATGCATACAGTATGGAATCAAACAAAAATAGGCTTTATTGAACTCATAGTATCGTTAATTACTGGGATGAAACCGTGTCCCGACCTCTCTCCAAATCAACTGGCGTTGGAAATCGCTTGTAACATCACGGAAAGAGACCGTTTTGGTGGTCCTGGAGTTGTCGTCTGTGGAGGCATTATGATGAACGTGTGGACTGAGCTCCACGTTTTCGACAGAGGTTCTATAACTGGAGATCGCTAATGTCAGGAGGTGATCCTTCCCCATGTGCGTCTGTTCCGAAGTGCCATTGGATCAGACTTCGTTCTTATGGATGACAATGCACGGCCACACAGGATTCATGCTGTTGAGGAGCTCCTGGAAAGTGAAGATATAACTCGAATGGATTGGCCGGCGTGATCTCCTGATTTAAATCCGATAGAACATGTGTGAGATGCTTTGGGGAGACGCCTTGCGGCACGATTACATCCTCCTTGGAACACCCGACAACTTAAACAGATGCTGATTGAGGAATGGGCACTCTTACCTCAAGAACTGTTGGACAATCTGGTGCTGAGTATGGGGAGACGGTGCGAAGCAACCATTGCAATAAGGGGAGGGCATATTTCATACTAAGGAACATCTGCTTGCTGTTCTTCCTCTTGGACAGACAATCATGTGTAACGATACTATGAGTTCAATAAAACCTTTTTTTGTTTGATTCCATACTGTATGCATTGTATTCATTTCTGCGTAACTATGCTTTCGTCATTCTTTCAGAACAAAATGCTGTATCTCATTTCTGAATTATCTCATTTCTCATTTCATGTCTCTCAATTATCTCATTCATGTCTCTCAAATGTTTTCTCGTAAAGTTATGGCTAAAAACATACCTTTTGCTTAAGTTTTGCACACCAGTGTACATATATCAGTGTACATATGACTACACACATCTTCAAAAATCATATGCAAATTGCAAAAAGCCACCAGATGACACCTATATTCGTCACAATGACGAGAGTGTAAGAGAGTGATGTATAAGGAATACAGGCGAAAAAGTAAAATTGTTCGCAAACGCTTTATAAGTCTTTCAGTGCAATTATCGCATAGTTATGACACAAAGGACGCATTTGGATATTATTTTACGTGCTAGAATTGTCGGCTGTCTGGAATACCCGGCTGGAAATATCAGAGGAACTTAGAATCACCCAGAGTGTCATCTCCAGACTTTGGCAACGATTCCAAGATGATGGTAATGGGAGTAGACGTTACAGCACAGATCGTCCCCGAGTTACAACGCCGAATGAGGACCGGTATTTGGCAGTTACTGCCACACAGCATCAGACCTGTCTCGTCAGTTCTCTTCAGCCACCGGTAAGACAGTTTCAAGGCAGACCGTGTACAGACGCTTAGGACAGATTGATCTATATGCTTGTAGGCTTGTCAGATGTGTTCTATTTACTGCAACTCACTGTCACTTGCGGTTAGCCTGGAATAGAGAGCATACATTGAGGACACCGCAACAGTGTGTTTGAGCGAAGTATTCCGAGGAGTCCAGTCCGATTCTCACCGGACTTTCATATGGAGAGCGCCAGGTACAGTTACCACCAAGAGAACATCATTGAACGACACCTTATATTCAAATTGGAACCATGCAGACCATATCTATCGGGACGTCATTCTGGAACAACATGTACGTTTGTTTCGGGGCACCATGGGCGCAGAGTTCGTGTTTATAGATGACAACGCCCGTCCACACCGTGCAAACATCGTAAACGAATGAATTTTTGTTTAATAAATAGGCTTCACAAATAAGTTGCATTTGTTTTGCTTCTGACTCTTTCTTTTCCTGAACTTGCATTATCCTTAATTTATGGACATGAGTGTATATGCCAGCAATAAAAATATACATGGATGTCAATCTTTGAATATGCAAGCCATACAAATATACATAGATGTCAATCTATGTATATACCAGCAATATAAACATACATAGATGTCAATCTATGTATATACCAGCAATATAAACATACATATATGTCAATCTATGTATATACCAGCAATATAAACATACATATATGTCAATCTATGTATATACCAGCAATATAAACATACATAGATGTCAATCATACAATCACTATAGATACGATTAATCATAGATGAATCGTTATCAATCATGATCATTCATTATTAAAATAGATATGACCAATCATACGATCACTACATTTTTTCTCCTTTCAAAAGTGGCTTATATCCATTAGCTATGTTTCAGCTTCGTTTGTGTATAACAATACAATTATTTTATCTTCATATTACTATTATCTTTAGTAGTCGTCTTTAATGACCATATTGTAAACTTAGAAAACTGACTTTTCTGGCAATTCAATTGTTAATACCAAGCATATATAATGAAGCTTCCCCTAGTTATTAAAAAAAGGAAAATCATGAATGAAATCAATCAGCACCAAATTATTGGTTGGTGAAATTAAAATACATACAAGTTATCCTTAAAGCATATAATTAAATTATTTCGAAGAATTATTTTATTTCATGAGATAACTGATAATGATTTATAGGATATTTCATATAATTTCTAGTCATTTTATGAAATAATTTATAGTATAAAATATCGGATTTTATGTTTTAACGATGCATGTAGCGACGGGTAAGCGTAATTTCGCACCGGATTAATGTTTCTGTTTTACGACAGAATTTTGATTTCGTTCACATTTAGATACCTTTATTTCAGCATTTCTAATAATATTTTGCAGGTCCATTAATTAGTTAATCTAACATTTGAATTAAGTGCCGATGTTTACATCATTCAATGAAATAGTCCGAGGTTTGTTACGATGGTTTGTTTGTATTTGACTGATGCCACTCGACAGTAAGTAGTAAGATCAATTTATGTGACACGTTAGTAAAGGTATTAAATGTATAGATTAATTCTCCAATATTCATGCTTAAAATATGCTTCATATTTGGCATATATGATGTTTATTAAAATTCAAAAATGTCTTAGCATTAAATTTTTAAATTTAATTAAAAAACACTATTAAAACATTATTTTTTCTTACCATAATGCTATTAAAGATTTTAAAACATCAATCTTACTGCAAAGGTTGCATTTTTTAAAAACAATCTGAACAACCACAAAAAAAATGAACTAGCATTAATCACGTCGATTTTTGACAATCATAATTTCTATAGAAAATTTATTCAAGATATTAAATCCATTTTTCGTTAGAAATAGGAAATAGTATAGAATACAAAATATGTTAATAACTACTTAAAATGAAATATATATGTCACTCTATTTTGATACCGATTAGCTGAAAAATTGAAATTCTGCTTTTCTGATCTAGAGAATTTGATTTTCATTCTTCTGGGAAAGTTTTTTTAAAATAGCTAAAAGAGCTTAAATCATTGCCTGTTGATTTAAAGATGGGATATAATATACACGCTATGATAAGAATGCTTACTCATACTGAAAGGAAATTTCACTTTATTATTAATCTTTCGCAAAAGCACCTTATATTTAAGTGGTTAATAAATAAAAATGATAATTATAAAATATCGAGGAGTTTGCGGACTTACGAAGGTACTCTAGATGATTGTATTCATCCTTGAAAACGAAAATTAGTATCGCATTTTCTAATTGATATTATATTGTTAAAAGATATTGCCCTTTTTTTATTAAAAAAATAATTGATATATTTGGCGTTGCTCCAAATTTAAATACTTTCATGCAAGATATTTTCAAGTAAAAGTTTATATAAATTATTGCAATGCACACATTTTATTATACCACTTTTCCTGGTCGAATCTTGAATACTTGCAATCGTTCGAAACTAAAAGATAGTTAATTTTAGCTTTTAAATTTAATTGCTTTAAGCTAGATTAAATAACTACATTTAAAAAATAAAAGGCTTTCAAGCGATGAAAAATAGAAATTTTATAAAATAGTTGTAGAATACATCAGTCTTACTGGTACTACATTTGAAAATCATCAGCGTTAAATATTCACAGAATAAATAAAAAATGAAGAAAAAACTGCACACAAAGAAATCTGGCATCACTCAAATTATAAAATTTTTACTTTTAAGAAGATCTTAAAAAGATTTCCTGTAAAATAATTTTTTTTCCTTCGAAGTTATTGTAGAGAAACGACAACATTTATTTTAATTCCTAATTAACTGAATTCGTAATTTACTTCTGAGCTTTTAACTTGATAGCATTCTTTCTCTTGCACTAAAGAATACATGCGTAAAATATGTTTGACATCGACGGAGACATTTAGGGGAAAATATGAAACAAACATACATACATAAATAAATATATAGAGATAGACATACTATGTGCCTAATATTACGATTGTTTGAAATAGATGAAATATATTTATTTACAAAGCAAGGATTTCATAATCAATAAAATCGGATCATGATCCGAATCTTTCTTTTCTAGGATCTTGAAATGTCCTAGAAGAGAAAAAGAAGGATCTAGGGCATTTCAAGAACACGCATGGCCACAATGGATGTTTGCTGTTGAAAGCGGAAAGCATTAAGATATATATCATACCCTAACAATTCAACGTTAATAAATATTTGAGAAACTACAATACAGAAACATAAGTTGCACAGCAAGTTATTAAATATCAAATGATTTCGATAAATGAAGAATTAGTAATTTTAAAAGTATTCGTACACAAGAGTAGATATTTATAGAAACAATATGGTATTACACTACTTCAACAAATCGTTTTTGGCAGTGGTAGAGACGCTGTAACAGTAGAATTCTTTTCTATGAATACTTGCTGGTTTATACCGTACTTCTAAGCAATTATTTCACTATCCAAATCGAACTAATATGGTTTCTAATCCCTGGCTTAGAAAGATATTCACACATATTACCGCCTTATGTGTAATAATTATATTGATTATAATTAACGGGGTGGGATTATTTACCCACCCTACTACGGAAAGGATTTTTTTTTCTATTTTGTTAAAACTTCTGCTTTAAAAAGAAATTTGAAAATTTCATTCTTCGATAAATTGCAAGATAGTATCCAGGCATCTGCATATAATAATATCATTTCTATTTTATTTAATTTGGCATTTGTTAATAGACATTCAAAGACAAGCGCTTTTAAATAATAATCATCAGAAGAGTTTTACTGAGGGAACAATGAAACAGCTTATGAAGAAATTTGAAGAAGAGACTTCGGCAAAAATTGGCGCCTTTCAATTATTAAAGAATTACTAATATTGGATTATTTCTATTAAGCTTTTGTTTTTTCTAATATGTTTGTCTCAAAATCATTTCTTCAGGCAGGCACAGAATTTTCAAGAAAACTGCCAATAATGTTGCCAATTTTAATAAAAAAATAATTAATTTGTTAACATTTAACTAAAATTTCTATAAATACAGCATTTTATTTTCTTCTTCATTGTAATTCAGGGCAATTTAGGTATTAACACAGTAAACAAAGGGGTCGGTTTCATAAGTCGGCATTTATTTACTCAACCCTAAACTTCAAAGCTGATTATGAAATAAATTTTATTTAAACTCTAAATCATTATTTATAAAAATATAATAAAATCTTTCATATATTTCGTTATGATGATGGCAATTATAATAACCATTCATATCAGAATCCTTAGTAATAGTTAAAGAAAATTCTCAAAATAAACGATTTCAAATATTTATTGCATTAATTTATATATGTATTTTCACGTATTTTCCTTTAGAAATTCCGCGACGTACATAAAAATCAGCATTTGCGTGGGCGGATAAGGACCGTGATTTCAATTTCCCTTAAATATCGCAAGACATCAGAATTAGGATACCAGCAATTACTGCGAGATTACCTTTTAATGCATAATCTTCAAAAATCATTATCCAACTTGTGCTTTCAACGAGAACTTTTCCCCTCTTTTCAATGTAATTACTGAGTTCTGAATTCAGTTATTTCCCTGGAAGATGCAGCGAGACTTTCATATCTATCTATCTTCATCGATCCGTTGAATGCGTAGGAGTTTCTTTGACTTTTATTGCTGCATAATAAATGAACGTTTCTGTTAACTCAAAAGCAGTCATCCGCTCGAAATATGGCTGAATACATGCTTATCATTTGCTTTCTTTATTTTTTGACTACTTTGAAAAAACTTGGATAAAATTGAAAGCATAATTCCAAGGTAATTCCAGCTGAGCTGAATTTGAATGCTTAAAACAACATGTTTTGAAATTTTTGCCATTTTTTGACTTTTAACCTTTTCGTTATCAGTGGTATAGATAAGCGATACAATAGAATCGATTGACGTCAAGTCAATTCAACATAAAAAATGTAAATGCTCATGTTACCCAAAATCTTATTGTGTGTTATCTCATGCTAAAGAATAGCATCTATTTTTCTCTACGACAATATATAAATAGATTCTGAAATTTAACTAAAGAAGCTCATTCTATGGACAGGAATTGACTTACGAGGGACATTTTACAAAAATAGTTTAAAAGTTAAAAAAAAATTCCAGTCTTCAACTGTAAAAATGTATACATTTACAGTTACAGACTGGAAATGCCAAATTTCAAATTTTAAGAAGGAGAGGAAAAACCAAATGAAGGAAAATTTTGGCATTTACTACATTTTGCAAATCAATAGTATCCCTGGTCAGAAATTCTTGTACTGGCATTGAATTTAAATACATCATTAAAATACTAATTAAATTTTTAAATTCTCTTTTTTAATGAATATCTACTATCTAAGCTACCTGTTAATTTCAATTCTAAATTTAACGATCTACATTGTAGAGTATTTTGAAACACTAATCTATAAGGTAATCTGACATCACGCATGACGCACTTTGCAGATAGTATTCCAGCCTTTAAACATTAGCATGTTAAATATAATTTGTGCCGGTTGTTAGCATGCCTTTTCGGCATTTTCATGCATATTTAACCAGAACAGTAATTAGCTAGTTGTAAGGACTCGACTTCGAAACAAAAAGAGTTAATATTCAATCCATCATGATGTGTTGTGTCTGCAGGCCTGGTACCCTTTAATATCGACAATGAAATGTTCGCCTGTTGACGTAGAGTTGATTATGAATATTTCAGCTCAAGTCTCGATTTTTCTATTGTTCAGATTTATAGGATACACTATAAAATAGCGCTTAATGTTGCTTCAAAATCTACAAGTTAAATGAAATGTAATATAGATCCTCTAAGTAATGTCTATAATGTCTGTATAATTTAGGATTGTTCTTCTAAGTGAATGTACACTCTGCCCAAAAATATATAGACAAAAGAATAATATAAAAATATCATATACTGTAAAATATACTGTATATAGTAAATATAGTACCATATATAGTAAAAATAAGAATGATGATTTTTTTATATATATATGAAACACAAGAATTATTTACTTTATTAGAAAAAACAACAAATGCTGAATTTGTTTAGAAAAACAGGAAAAAGAGTGCTCCATAATAATAGACGCTATTTGTTTTATGGAATATATTTAAGGAATTCAGGACAACAGATAAAATATTAGTACTTATTAATTTTTATATTACCTTTAATCATTTCAAATACGCAATTTTCCATAGAAAATATTACGTTTAGTATTACCTCTGGAGGCTGTTAAAATTATACTTGCTCTATAGCTGCTTTAAGATCCTTGGACGAAAAATATTGAATATCAATTTCATGAACACTTCATTCTAGATGTCCTGGCATGTTATCCAATGAGTTTAAATCCGAACTAAGCGATGACTAGCTCATGGCATTCATATTATTCATGTTGAACTACATTTTTGTTGAATTAGATACAATGAATATACAGTCTGGTATTCCCAGCAAATCCTGCAATAGAATAAAGTGATCCTCCAATATTTTCCGATAGCCTTGGAAGTTCACTTTCTTGCTTCAAACTGCTAAAAAGTTTGTCTATTAAATCCAAAACCAATCCAAGTCATTACCGAACTAAATACTTTTTGGTTCGCTTCTGAATTCATTCTAAAAAAATTATATTCATCTAGACCATCCAAGTTCCATTTCTTCCCTGTTCCTATATGAGCCGTTTATTTTGAAAATGGGGCAAGTCCATTTTTTGTTATTGCGAGATATTTAAAGGTTTGCGCTTCAATAAATTGAAGAATATTAGTAAGTATTAATAAAAATATTTCTTTGTATTTTGTGGTACCAGATAATGTAGGTTTATAATCCAATAGTGTTTACAGTGCTGACTAAAAAAAATACGAGTTCCATTATAACTAAATGAACTTGCCTCACTTTCAAAATTAAAGAATTATTGCAATCATTCATTTGATTGGGAAGTAATATTTCAGCTGCATGAGCCATTTTTTAAGAATAAAAACAAAATACTATGCAAATTTTTATAAATATTTATTCATTTGATAAAAAGGGAAACAGAACAAAGAATATTTTTTGTAGAAAATATAACAAAACTAGAAACAATTGAGTTTTATTAATAATATCACTAAAATTATATATTTCAATTTATGCGTAGGTATATTCAATTGGAATTTTATTCAATTGAATTAATTCAATTCAATTTGTGATCAATGATATTTATTTCGTTGTCACTGGACTGAATAATCGGTGATGGAAGTAAACATTATTATCGACACACAAAATTAAGATATACCTTTTATTATTTATAAAATACTGTACAACCACCGATTTTCAATATCAAAAATAGATAAATAGAAACATCCTAGATTTCAGACACGATGTCAAGCGGTCACATTTGCTTCACCATGCAGCAACCAGAGCTAAATTTTGCCGTAATATATTCGATCAAATATAATTTCAATCCAAGATCGACTTGCACCACTTTCAAAATAAACAGATTTTTAATACTATTAAGAGCTAAAACTTCCATCTCCCAAATACTGGAATCTAAACATTTTTTTTACTATAAATATTTTACGCATGAAAAGATAACAACAAGTTTTATCTATAACTGCCATTATCTCCATTATTTTCAAAAATGGACTTGCCCCACTTTCGAAATAAACGGCTCTTATATATGTTTACAACTATTTATCACAATAAGACTTCATTTTCTTTGCCCAATTTAAGCATCCAATTTTGCAGTCTACTTTTAAGCATGGTTTTTTAAAACATTTTCTTGAAAACTATTCGTTTAGATATCAATATTCTTTTGTGAATGGTATTTTTTGACAACTCCAAAACTGGATATAATTTGTCGCTATGACATTTTTTTTAGATACCACCCCTAGAATGATTCTGTTACTGCTCATATATGCTATTCTTTGTCGACCATGCTTTTTCTTACTAAGCCACTTGTCGCCATAAAGCAAAATTCTGTAAACAATTTTTAAATATTTCTTGAAAATCTGAGATATATCTTCCGAATGATTATCTTTAAGTTATAAATCTAAAACTTTGATGATATCATCCTTCGAAATCTCTTTACCTCTAGGCATTTTGTCGAATTTATACAAAAAAATCTATTTGTTAGTCGAAAAATTATCCCAAACCAATAACAGTCAGAAAAGCAGACAATGAATACTTTCAATAAAAAAACGTAAATAAAAATTGTCTGCAGAAAAAATAATTAATAATATTTCTAGGTAAAGTCAGACGGTGTCTATAGTTATAAGACGCGTGATTTATAATTTTTTAAAAAATTTACATAGTTTTTACTTATTTTCTAGTATTTGTTTTGCACAAAAACGGAATAAATCATTTGAAAAATATATCCAAATTATTTTTGAAAATACATGAAAAATATTTTTGCTTCGGATACCATTTTTGATCTATATTATATATATTTCTGGGACAAGTTATATCACTTCGCTATCTGGACTTCTACATTTACCCAGAAGAACAGAAAAATCTTGCACTAATTACTACGTAGATTTCTACGACAATGCATTAAAGAACAATTTTCAAGGAAGACTCGGCAATCCATTTAATTACAAAATAACGCTACTTATAATTTATTTTCTTATTTATTATTAAATATTTTTGATGATAGAAATTATGATGATTTTATGATGTAATAATTTGATAGATATTATGACGTAATAGTGATTCAGATCTAAGTCCTTAACCATTATTATATCATAATAAGTCAGCTGAATATCAATTTTAAATCATTCTTATCGTCAAGTAGAAATAAACATCTTTACGTTTTATGAATAGATTTGCCATCATTTCTAAAAATAAACTCTTAATAAGGCAACAGATAAAAAATAAAATCTCTACTCTTCAAAAACGAGCAGCTGATAAAACACACACGCTCGAGAATAAAAAAACAAATGCACACTTCAGAAAATATGAAAGTTTTGTTTCAATAATCCACTCGTGAGGCTTCATGCATATTTGAAATCGAAACTGATCCCTAACAGGGGAAAAAAACACAGTAATAAATAAATAAAAAATGAACAAAAAAGAAACTGAAAATAGGAACGTTCTCCAGATATATAGGGTCGATGATAAAAAGTGAATGCGGAACCAGCCACTCAGAGCAACTGTTTACGCTGTGACGTCACACTTTGTTTGCGTAGGCTGAAAGGCGGGACGTGATATCGAAAACGAGGGGGGGGGGGGGTGGGCGGCTGGAAAATCCCAGCAGCAATAGCAGTTACGGATGTCATATACGTGTTCTTTAATGGTGGTTCGATAAAAAAAAAGGGGGGGGGAGTATAGTTCTTGTGTGCTTTTATGGAGAGTAGATATAACAGGAACACACATCAGTTCTGGAGGGAAATAAATATAGGGGTGCAACTGATCTGTTGGAAGCTGAGTATACAAAGATGATATTACTCTAAGTCCCTCTTTGCAAATATATGAGAAACATTTTTGGCTGAAATGTTTGTATAAATTTCAACATGTTTACTTTCTAAACGAAAATTTTATTGATATTTTTTTTAAAAATAATATTTATGTTATGAAGCTTTTTAGATTAAAATTTTTTTTCGCTCTATGGGGAGTTTATTTTCTCTGTTAATGTTGTTTTCTATATTGCTTGGAAAAGTGTATTCCAAACTTTCGAATCTAGATTTTTTAGAGAAATTATATATAAATTTCAACAAGTACTTTTTAAAAATGATCTTGTCTTCATCTTAGGTATAATATTATATATTATATATATATATTGAACACATTTTAAATTATAAACCAACTTAAACAACCAGTTTAACAAATATTACTATCACTGTATAGATAAGCTGGTTGACTTTCCTCAAATAGTGATATTAAACAAAATATAAGTTTGATTTCTGTATCTTCAGTGATTTCCAAGCGGTTGTTTGATTTCATGACAGCATAGAAATCCAGGTTCTGAGAAACGAGAATTGATTAAAAGAAATGAAATTCACGGAGCTTTAGTACTTATGACTCGATATTCGTGTTTTATTGATACTTAAAGAACTGGGTTAGTTCCATATAGCTGAATTTTATTTTTCAAAAATTCTAAAGAAACTTTTAATTAAATTATGTTGTTTTGTACCCTCAAATTCAATCAAAGTGATTAATAAGTTAAATCGATGTTACTATGAATAGATACTACTACTTTCGTGCAACAATAGAATCATTATTGAAAAGAGACTTGCAGATTATGAATGCTGAATGGATATTAGGTTAATGACAGCGATCTAAGTACCTTACCGAAACTGGCGATCGTTTGGCGACTTTGTGATGAATTGACAGCAAGATTGAAGGCTCAGGAAAATACGAAAATTATGGTGATATCTCTTCCTCGACATCTATATACCTTATAATTGGAGCCAGGATCAGGTCATTTTTCTAAAAAAAATTGATATTCTATTTAAAGATTAGAAAAAATGAAGTGCTTGTACGAGTTCGTCTTCTCTTTGGAGTGTTATTACATTACGATCTGGTACGCCTCATGCTGTTGCTTTATTAGAGTAGTGATTTGAATGAGTAGAGTAAATGATAAAGAAATTTCTTTTGATAAAGAAAAAATCCAAGAAAAAATTTAAAGTTTGGGAAATAAATGTTTTTCAAACAAAATAATAAAAAAAAGAAAGAAAGATCTGCTTATGATTTGCAACACTGCATCTTACCATTACTTCCTGATACTATTAAAGGAGGAGTCAATAGCCAAAAGTAGGAAGTCAGATTCTTGAACATTAAAAATTTAAGAATAAAACGGTTAAAGGAAAAAGCATTTTTACTTGATTGCGCTTACCAACCTTCTAACATCAAAAAAAAAAAAAAAATGTTAGAAATAAAATAGAACAATTAAATATTTATTTTTGATATTTGAAAGCTCTTTATCAGCTTAAATGCAAATTTGGAAGCTTTTTATGATCTTTTCTGATGTTATCATGAGTTATGTCGCAGGTCTGGAAAATCGCGACCAAACAAATGCGCATTTTCCATATTTTGGTCTCAGCATTGTATGCAAGATACATTACCGTATTAAATCAAAGGTGCTGTACAATTTTGTGTTGTACCGCATTTAACATCGGCTAATGCTTTTTGTATGTTGTACCATATTTTTGTGTTTGATTAATGCTGTTGATTACCTCTAGGTGGTGCTTCCGCCTACCTCACGATGTAGCGCGTGGTCATTTTGCTGTATCTAGACATAAAGCTTGTGGCAATAGTTCCACCTTTCTCAAATTAATGTGGAGTAGGACTAATTTAGTGCACAACCTGCATATTTCTCGTATTCTTTAAAAATACAGGAGGTTAATATAACTTTACGCTTTTCATCAGAATTTTCACGAGTGCTTGTTTGGACATTTAGTAAAATTACTCATAACACAAATTGGGTTTAAACAAGACAAAGGTTTAAGGCACGTACATAGTTCAGCAAGTGAAAGGAGAAAGACTGTTTTAGAACTCTAAATTGGTGAAATATAAATTAAAAACAGAAAAATAAACAACAACTTGATTAAAGAGCTTCTATATTTTAGTTCCCTAGTAAAAATGTATTTCAAAAATTCTTTTCAGTGAATATCTTTTCTTTATAATTGACTAGTGCATACTAGAAAAAAAAAATATTTTTAAGTCTGCCTAATGTTAAATTTGGCAGATAAATAATTCAAAAATAAATAAATTAAATTACAATAAGAAATATATAGGAATTAAATGATGTTATTTGAAAAAATTAAATCATACGAATGTGAACATTTTAAAGATACTGATTCATTAATTCTATGAATAAAGAAAAATTCAACTGAAATGTTTCTAAAAACCCAATTTAAGAAAAATGGTAAATAGAAATTCTTATTTTAAATTACTTTAATTTATACTGAAAATATTTATAAATTATTTATTAGATTGAGAAAAATAACCTTATGACTAATTGTGAAATTTCTATGCTTATAAAATATATGTGCCAAATAAATTTATAAGAAATGTGTACAAAAACTGCTTCAATTCCATTAGCAAAGTAATTTATAAAATAAAAAAAGAAGATAAAAACATACAGTGAAGAATTATAAAACAAAACGCCATCCCTTTAAAAGAATTAATAAAAAATTATTAATTCCAGAGATTAATGTTGTTGAATGAAAACATTTGAATGTATTGGTAACTTTTACTAATTAAAAAAATAGAATAAATTTTGAAAACTCATATATTTCATGCTATGTTTACTTTATTTGCATTAAAAAGTATTTTATTTGCCTTTTTCCCTCTTTCCATAAAAATGGTTCCAAAAATTATATAAAAATATTAAAACCAGGTATTTTTCAGAAATAACGATTATTTCTATTTAATAATTGTACGAAATACGTATTAAATTAACGTGTTGATATTGAAATCGGATGAGAAAAATAATAATTTAGATAACTTTTTTTTATTTAATTAAAATTGATACAATTGAATATCCTCTGCGATTTAGGTAATATTTTACTTAGAAATAAAATATATTCTCAATTCCTCCATAGATGTCGCTAAAATCGATGCAGTGAGAGAGGGAGAAAAAGGAAATGTTCAACGGCAATTTCTCCTTTTCCCAATATGTTGCATTGTCTTGTGTCATAAAAGGGCGGAGAATTTCCATAAGCTTCTAATTTATTTATTTTCTATTCTGAAAGACATAGAAAACAAACCTGGGCAAGCATGACAGATGCAAAAATTATAATTAAAAAAAAATCTGAATATTTTAAAAATGCAAATTTACACGAGTTAAACATACTATGGGAAAATATTCAAAACTTATTGCAGTCATCACCTTTATATTCACCTACACACTCTCGTTTCCCGGATATGTATTTTTACATTAAAAAGAATGTTCGGATAATCGAGAATATTGGCATTTAAAGAAGGGATCTATTTATTTGTCATTCAAAAATAACTCTGTTAATTGCAATGTAATTCTGTCAATACTTTTCCGATCTTCAGAACTTGCTATGAAGATGTTTTCTTAAACACCCCTCTGAATTTCTACCCAATTTCCATTTATTACATCATTTGTATTAACATCTTAATCACGAAGAAGCATTTTCAAATAAAGAAATGAAAAAAAGAAACATGGGGGTATATCTGGTGAATACGGAGTTTGTTGAATTATATTATTTTTTTACAAAAATAGTAATAGCATTTGAAAAGATACATTATCGTGATGAGAGGTCATGATTCAAATCATTTTCAAAATAGAGTCCAAGTAAATAATATCCTTATTAAAGGACAATCATTGAGCGCCACTTCCCTGATATTATTTAATTAGTTGTTTTACAAAAGTGTCATTTTTCTCTAGTGTATTCTCTACGCTCAAATATTTTATTCGGATACTTTTTTTATTAATAAGCAGTAATCTTTAAATCATTTTCGAAATATTCCAAACATTTCTGTAACAAATATTGCTTTGAAAATATTAAACGTAATGCTCATTTTTTAGTTCATTTACATTGGCTAGCTTACATGGCACAAAAATGGATCTTATTATTTATTGTCGACTTGCAACTATCAAATGCAAACAAGGCATCATACAAATGCTACAGACTGTTCCATTGTATGCTCTTACAGCTGCGTTTAATTCATTTACTCGCTTGCCAAATTAATGAAGCTGCTCAATACTATTATAAAAGCACAGAAAAGGGTTTGACTTGTCCTGTAAAGTTCCATTCAATCAGAGAAATTTTTTTTTACAAAACCGTATTCTGGTATCAAACAAACTTTTATATAACGTAAAGTAATGCTTAACAGTATCCAAATAAGTTATTGCCCTAACATTCATCATTAAAGCATGAAATTCTTTATTTCCTACAATTTAACATTTCATGAAAAAATTATAAGGAAATAAATGTATTATACACTTCAACAGTAACATATACATATTTTAATTTTCTTGATGTAATTTGTTATAAACCAAGTCTATTTAATTGAGGTGTTTCAGTCTCATTAAATAAAAAGTTAAAATTTTAATAGATGTACAGCCATTAATAATTTGACATAAAAATCAATACACTAGATTGCCAAAGGCGGTTAGTTTTGGAAAATAAACAAAATGAAAATTCTTTTCTCATTACAAAAAATCATTTTCAGACGATATTTTGAAAGTAAATATTCATTGATTCAGAATTTAAACAAATCATAGAAATGTTTCATAAGACTAGGAAACGATTTCTAGTTTGTATAAATTTTTATAATTTTGTATAATTTTTTGCATCATTCGCGATTCTTTATGATTACAGTAGTAAATATGATTAAAATTTCAATTCGTTTATTGTGTTTCTAAGAATGCATTATACTTTTATGATTTAATTCTGAAATAAAGGAATTATTCTTTTTTCATACATTAATAATAAGTTGTTTTAACATTAGTATTTTCTTTATTCCCTCCTATGTTTTGCTTTTCATTCTGACAAAAATTTAGATTTATGCGAAATACTAAATTTTTTATATATATTGTTCATACACTAAAGCGCACAATAGTAATAAAAATATATTCCAGAAAGATATCTACAAAATAAAAATGCATGGGCTTTTAATAATCATTTTATATGAAAAATACGCTTTTTTTCTACATCATTTTCAGACGATATTTTGAAAGCTAATATTGATTAACTCGGGTGTTTAAACAAATCCTAGAATTTTTTTTTCATAAAACATAGCAAATGATTAATAGTTTATACATATTTTTGATGAATCATTTTAAATGCTTTATCATAGTAGTAAATACGATTAAAATTTCAATACGTTTATTATGTTTCTAAGAGCGAATTATACGTTTTTTATTTAATTTTGATAAGAGGAATTTCTCCTTTTTATGCATTAATAAAAAGCTTACTTTTACAGCAATGTATTCTTTGTTTCTTTATATATTTTTCTTTTCTCTTTGCCAAATAAAATCCAATTTATACAAAATATTATATTTATATATATGTATATTTTGTTCATTGACTAAAGCGTGCAATAGCAATAAAAAATAAATTTATAAAGAATACGCTTATCCTTAAATGATACAATAATGCAATTTGCAAAACATTATTCTTCAAACAAAACGGTGCATTATCCGATATTCACAGCTTTTAAGAAATAGATTTTTCTAAAATAAAGAAAACAGACATTGGAAACCCATAAATCACTGTCATGGCAGGAATTAGATCGCAATGAAATTTACTAGAAATGATTTATGGTTTTACTTTCTCCCGCCAACTTTCAATAAAGAATTGAAAATTATTCCATTAAGAAAGCATTCGTTATTTTATTAGCGCTTATCTTGAGAAAATATTTTCTCTTTCATACAGAAATGATGCGATTACTGGATAATTTCTGAAACAGACTTATTGTTATGGTCTTTATAGACAATGTAATTCAATTATATCAGTGGGAATCAGTAAGAATAAGTAGTTCATTGTTACAAAATGGTATAGAATAAACTATTAAAATATTTTGAGCAATTTGTTTTCAAAAAGTGATTTATGTTGCATTATTTTGAAAGAAAATTAAAGGACTTTTCTGTAAAAAAATATTGAATTATGCTTTAGCATTAAATTAAAAAGAATCCTTTCAATGGTTTTTTTAAAGGAATGTCAATTACATTGTAAGTTTGAATGTGTTTGCGATTTGATTGTACATTGTCTTATTTTGTGATGTGACATTTTTTTTCTAGTAAGAATCAAAATTCAATACAAATTCAAATTATAACAGAGAGTAAAACTTACGAGCGTTAATTAAATCGAAAATTCCAAAGATGATTAAAAAACACCAGGATAAAACATATATATACTAATAATTCATGAATGAAACACTATTTATGTATTTAAAATATTTACAACACTGAAGAAACAGGTCCCCAACTCCAACTACCTGACATATTTTGATATTTTTTTTAAACTTTTGTATGAAAGTTTATAACTTTCATTTGAGTCCTCAATCATCATCTGACTCCAATCATCCTATACATTTCAGACAAACGTGAAAAACACAACAACTACATTTTACTAAAGAAAAAATCCCTAACAGAAATCTTCAGACTCAAGATATGCATAGAATCCTTTAATCTTAACTACCTTGATGATTTCGAAAATTTATATTTCATATGAACGCTCATGAGAGTCAGATATGGCCGTCAGAGGTCATTTGTCTCCTTACCAGCATGATTCTTCAATTCCAACCATCCTACATACTGGATGCAAATCTCAAAATCACTATACCAAGTGAAGAATATACTTGATAGAAGTCTTCAGGTTCAAAATATCTACAAAAACTTTGATGATTTGGGCAATTTATATTTCATATGAAAGTTCATGAGAGCTAGGTACTGTCGTCAATTATCATGTGTCCCCTTTCCAATGCCGCTCTTCAATTCAGAGAGATATAACAAAATAAAGCTATGGCAGTATCCCTAACAGGAACAACTAGAATAATTTTCATATTTTTTCCGGTATCTCTGCATGCACAATTACTTAATAACAATGGTACACTGGGAATTTAAAGCAATACTTTAAGTCAGTATGTAATGAGTTTGCTCCCCTGTTCGCATGTATCAACAGAGAAATTTACAGGAATAATTCTTAACGGTTATTGAATGTTACAAGGTTAAAGACTTCCAATCCTAACAACACACTTGATGATGTTAGCAACAAAAATGAAAATTCTGGGAAATGCATAAATTTTAATCTTGTTCTGGTAGGAATCAAGATCCGGTAATTCTGGTAGGAATCAAGATCACGTAATTTTGGTAGGAATCTAGATCTGAAAATTCCATAACCGATCGGAACCCTTTAAAAGCACATTCATGCTATGAGTTGAATCTCTCTTTGGACTGTTGATTACAAATATAATTGCATCAACCGTTTTAGTTCATAGCAGGAGGGTCTTTTTAAAGGGACCCAGTCCGCAATGGAATTTTCTAGAAGAATTACCAGATCTTGATTCCAACCCAAATAAAATTATAAATTATGTATTTCCCAGAATTTTCATTTTTGTTGCTAACATCCCAAAATTTGTTATGACTTCTTTAGAAATTTTCCTCTGCTTATTCTAGTAATGACTACATATACAGTTCTTTGTACTCGTCTTGATCAGGTTTTTGTTATAGGTTATAATAGTAGGTTATCTGTTATGGTTTAATTCGCTAGGTACAGAAAGAGAGATGGATAAGAAGTCGTAAGATTTATTTTATTTAGAATCAAAAAGTCTACTATTTTTGCATTAGATATAAGTAGCTTGACTTCTGATTATGAAAGAACAACTATTAGATGATATGCTGTATTTTATTTCAGAACATAATGCGATCTGACACTATTAGCGACCAAGTGTGGTCAGCTTATCTGTGAATTATAATAAAAAAATAATAAATTAATATTTATCGTAAATAAACTCAAAAGTAAAAAAAGAATAAATCTGATCATGTTTAAGACAAAATATTTATTCAGGATGTGCTGAATTGTAAAAGAATTTTCATCCGTATTGTTTTTTACTTTCTCGTAAACGTAGTATAGAGAAAGTATAGTAATCGCCAAAAAAAAAAAAAAAATCGAACCCGAGATTGACTAATTACACATTTCAGACCTACCGAGTTCGAAAAACACTTTTTGGAAAATGTCCGTCTGTCTCTCTGTGATAAAGATTTCAAAAAAGCTTTGAACTAAATTATTCAAATTTGATATATGGTCTTTACAACAAATTTTCATATTTCTATCAAATTTCGAGTAAAATCTATGCAGAGGAAATCTATCTGTCCGGCTGTTCGAATATAAGGTTACACGAATATTACAAAACGAAGAGAGCTAGATAGATAAGATTCAATACAAAGATTAGCATCTATACTGTAGATGGCTGTAAAATTGCGAGCTAAATCCAACAACTGGTTGACTGTCCGTCGGTCTGCAATTCCAGAAACAAGTAAAAGCGATAATTCAAAAATGCAATGACTTAAGTAAATCAAATTTTGTATGAGATTTTGTAACTATAAGGGCAGTTTTGTGTCAAATTTCTATTTCAATCGTTTGAGAAAAAACATTTCGAAAACACAAATTCGATTTTTGATTACTATTGACCGCATGCCAGAAATTAATCACCAAACAACGCTCCAAGTATGACATTATAGATTTAATAAAAATGCTAAAGTCAAGCCAATAGTTACTATTTCATAACTAATACGTGCCAGTGCTATTAGTTATCGAAGGAGTTCTCTGGCATAACAAGTTTATTAGAGAGTATGCGAGAATGCTTTGTGGAGACAACTTCTTCAGGTTTTAAAACGAAGTTAAACTCTAGCTTTCTCATTGGGAGTTAACCTTTATAGAATTATCTAGAAATGAATGCTTTAAGTATTCTAATTATACGATTTTCCCTTAAAAATACAAAAACTATTTTAAAATCGGTCAACTACCGTTTTCTTTCTATAAGAACCTTTCTTCCCTATTTTGATTTCTGTATTAACTTTTATTTCACCAATTTGAAAGGATTATTTAGCTTTCAGCTTTTAACTAAATAACTATCTGAAAATCACCGAAGAGGAACAAATAAAAGAAAATAGTGAAGTTAAGAATATATTAGCTTTCATAGATCGAAGCGGTTAAATTCCCTGCCAAAGCTTTTCGCGTCTGAAGATGACGAGCGGAAAACTTTTCAGTGCCGATAATTGAGTTTCTGTTGACGAACTCGTCTTCTACTAAGAAATTTCCAATTACGTATTACAAACTTTTCAGTAGAAGGTAAACTCCCCCATAGAAAACATTCTATTTTGGGAACATGCTGAGTTAAATTTCTTGTCTGATGCGAGGATTTGTGTTTTGTGGCATCGATAAAAAAAGAGCAATTTAAATTTTTGTAAGGAATTTTGTCCATTGTGAGCGAATTTTGAAACAGAATTCTAGAAAATTCGACGCTTTTGAATAGGAATTTAAATAACTTATTTATTTTTAATAAAAGTATGTTAGAAAAGAATGTTATTCAAGTTTTGTTTTATAGTAGTCTATTTAGCATAATATTACTGTGAAAAAATTTCGCTATAATAACTTTGAAAAAAAAAATCCTACTTACAAATTTAAATGCATTTTTAGGAATTTGTTGCAGAAAAACTGAATGCTGAAATCTCTTTTTCTCTGTATATGCAGAAAATTTATGTCTAATAATAATAAAGATGTGTGTGTGTGTGTGTGTGTGCGTGTGCTGAAGCTCTACATCCGTAGGCCAGACCATCTGATCTAGTTGGTGGAAATGATTTATTAGGTATAACCAGAAGCAATCAGTAATAAAATTAAAATCCATCGAAATTCATTGCTGAAATTTTCTATGAAAATTTATTTTTTGCTTACATATATTTCGGGCAATTTCAAGGAAACTTTCAATTTTTAAATATAGGGAGCATTGTTATAATATAGATAGTTTCTAATCGTTTACTAGAAATATTAACATTTTTTCAATTAAAAAAAAGAGTTTAGTTATACAATAATTATAGATATCCTAGAAATCAACTATTCAACTTAAATTTTCATTATTTATGATTTTTAAGATAAAAAAGATTCATAAAAATTGCCTGAAAAATTATAATTGCTTGTAAATTATATATGTTACGAAATTATCTTGCATCTTGAATAGCATTATCCTGTATCTTGGAATATTTTTCTATTTTTTATACTTTTGTTAGACATAATCCGTTATGATTATAAATGCGAACAGATTAAAATCACAATTTTCATCTTTGGGGCTTTTATAGAAGCTTTCAACATTGTTGAGATTGAGAACTAGTGCTGATGAGAAATTTCTTTTCTGTCTTTTTATTGGATACTCTTGTCACGTGCCTTTCCATAAATAACCTCAATTGAGCTCTTCTCCAAATGAGTTTCGTCATTTCACTTGACAAATCTAACTTTTATAATTGACTGCTGTGGTTTTATAAGCCAAACTCCTAACTTTCTTTTACAGTTATCATTTCGTTTTTGATACGTTACTTATATACTTGCAAAGTACTTGAATAAGAAGAGAAAACTCTCAGAAAAATAAGAAGATAACTAATAAATTGATAAAAATATTCCATCAAAAGGGACCCTCTTCCATAATAATGAAGAAAAAAGAAAGATTATATATTTTTATTGCTTAATGACGGTCATCGAAGTCTGCTTTTTTATGAATTCAGTTGCACTAACTAGCCACATACTATTCTTCACATAGTTCATATTTGCTTTTTTAAATACATTTCTACTACTTTATTAAAGTCGTAATTATTTCCCCTTTATAAGAATTCTTAACGTTCAGATTAATATAGTGACGGGAAACATTATATACGACTCTGTAATTGAGAATTTTTTTTTCCTGTTTAATCATGTATAGATTTATTTCCTTATTTCATAGTTCTAAGATCAATATTTTGACGTCTGCTGTTGTCTTGTTTTGTGACAACTTAAAAAATTATAACTGAAAAAGACCACGGCATTTTACATCTTAAATTTCAATTCAGAATTCCACGTATACAATATATTTGAGACACAAGGTATGGTTTGAAGCTTTAACACATAATTTCCTTCAAAAGCTATATTCTTATCTGCTACGAATAGATTTAATTACTACATAATATGCAGGTATTTAAACTATATATAGATTTAATTACTATGAACATGAAAATATCACAATCAACTATTCCGCCCACCATGAAGGACGTGGATACAATCTGAATGACCGGATCTCCGTGGCAGCAAAGGCGGGAACTATTGTTCAGTTCTAATAAATGGTCAACTGGCCATTAGCGGCCGCGGAACAACTCCTCTTATGGGAGGACGCCAAATTATAGATTACCAACTCCATACCTTTTCTGTATCCACCAGATTACAAAAATTGTGTGGGGTTCTCCTTATATTTGAGGAATCCTCTCCTGTGGGTTAAACTGAGATATCTATATTGTTAACTGGGTAAGAAAGAAAGTGTCGAATAAATGGCAAAAATTGAATTAACATCAATAAAAAAAATTATCATCATTGTGACACATTTTATAACTATTTCGGTATGATTTGATTTCTTGCAGTAAGCAGTAAAAAATTTTCAGCCAATACAAACGGCAAAAAATCTGCTTTTATTATTCAAATTTCGGTTAAGAGTGCAGTTTTGCCTTTTTTTTCGAAGTAAAAAGTAGAAGAAAGTAAAATTTCATATCCAGTAAAATGGAGTCTTTGGAAGTTAACTGGGACATAATTAAACATTTTTCATGGAAACTGAAATTCGTAAATATTGAAAATATAATTCTTCGAAAATTTTATTTTTTCATCTAAAAAAAACAAAACAATTCTATAGCTACACTCACAACCACGATTTAAATGGTAAGCAAGAGATTTTGTATGAAAAATGTCTGCAATTTACTACAAAAGACAATTCATGCCAAGATAGTTGCCATTCATTAAAGGTACATTATGTTCAAAATACGACAGTCTTCCCTGTCTTATACAATTTATCTTCAATACGTTTTTCCGTTTGAATAAATAAAATAATTTTATAAATGCATAGGAGTTATTTTTTGATAAATACAATGTTAAAGAATATTATAAATTTCTTTCCTAAAAAAGAATAAACTATTAATAAATAACAGAAATTAATTTATCTCAATAAAACAATTAAACAGCATGTATAATCACTGAGAATACTTTTAAGAGAATTCGTGCTTTGCGGAAAAATAAAAGATCTTAAAAAAATAAATATGGGTAACATTTATAGAATCGATTAATTCTTAAGCCAACCAAAACACTCTTATAACAAATAATCGAGTATTAAGTCTAACTAATAAGAAATTATGTGTATATATTTCGGAACTACAACTATTACAGTTTGCAAAGTATACCTTAAATGATGAAAATATGCCTATTTAAGATATTTCTTTGATATTTTAATAGGATTCAATTAATTCTTTTTTAAATATTGCTATTTCCTTTAATAAATTTTAAAAACTTGTATAGTAATCATCATTACAATACTATCATAAAATTCAAAATTTTTCAATAATATCAGTTAATTTATTACCAAATTCCCCCCTAATTAAAAATTTTTTTAAATATGCTTTTGTTATCAGTTCTGTTTAAAATTATGAACACTACATAATGACATCATACTTTATAATATTACAGTGGAATTTAACCATTTTTATTATTTCATCAAATATTTAATCGAGTGTTTTTCATCCATAATTAATAGTTAAGGAATAAAAATTTAGTTCATGTTTTCACTTTGAATTTTCATAAAACATTGTTTGTAATTATGGCACTTGCCACGGACAAGCCCCGCCGTCAGAGACAGGTGAGTTTAAGCCTGAGGGGGTGCGTCTCTTGTTTCTATAGTAGCGCCAACTAGGGCCAAGAGTACGACTTTGCTACTCACGCATCACTCATTCGCTTGCACAACCCCTTTTTACAGGAGGGCACATTCACACATCTCACAGATAGAACAACGAAAGAACAACCATGCCCAAACCGGGACTCGAACCCGGGATACCCAGATCACGAGGAAGACGCGCTACCCCTATGCCAGGACGCCGGCTTCATAAAACATAACACATTCAACTATACTTCATTCTTCTATCTTAATAAATTTTACTTTCAAATATTTCCTCCAATTATTGGTTCATTTTTCATAAACGATTCAATTAAAATGAAAAAGTAAACTCTATTATCGGCAAGAAATTTTCTCACCAAAGGGGGTTATAATTCAATGAAAGTATTGAAGTTAGTTTGATTGAAAAATGCCAAAAAAAGAAATTAAAAAAATATATATAATTAAGTGAATAAATTTTAAATTTGCCATCATAATAGTTATTTGATCAGAATAGTGCTTAGATAAATACTTCTTTAATAAATTTATTCAATACAAAATTAATCGAATTAAATAAGTTTGAACAGAAGTATTGACAAATTCATTACGTTACAAAAAAAAAAAAAAAAACAAGACTTACAAAATTATAATTTTAAAGATATTCGTTATAAAATATATAAGTTTAACGCTTTAATCCTAGAATGCATGACATTTTATTTGTTTTTCTTCAAAAAAAAAATGTCTTTTGAATATCTGTATATAATTTAGAATTTTTTTTAATTCAGTTTTTTCTGGGGAAATTTTTACAAAACAATTCAAATTTGTCAATTGGCTTCATTAAAACTTAAAAATATCCCAGTGACACGAATCAAATCATTATTATAATCACATACTGCAATAAAAAAAGTCCTTTTTTATCAATATATTTTTTTACAATGCAAAAAATATTTTGGTTGCATTTTTATACAGCCGCCATTTTTTTACTTTACTTTACCTTACCTTTTTTTATGTTTCGAGTTTAAATCTAATTCTAACCCCGCTTTTGCCATAAATCGATCTTTTCTGCAAATTATTATCACAGCGCATTGATAAAAAGGAGTTCAAAAAATTCATTATTGCCCCTTGAAGCATTCACGCGAAACTTGTAAATGGAAATAGAAACGTTGTGAAACAGTAGGGTTAACAAATACGTAAAGCAAGTACATCTACAGATAATGTATTCAGTCAAACTATGTGTAACGCATGCATCATAAACATATTTTTCTCTTATCCGTTAGCATCGACAGATTATGCTGGCCATGTAAATGCATAGAAGCTGATAATGCGGGCTTTACCGAACGATATAAGCTGGTTGACCTCATATTCACGACCTTCATTATTATTTTTTTTTATTGATGGCCCATCGTTATCTGTTGAGTTATTTGGTGATGAATCGTTGAATTCGGGTTGATATTCAGCCATGGGACGCTAGAATTTATCATCCTCTTCATCCGATAGTAAATCAATTATTCATTTCTAGAAACGCTGTTTATTCTTTTCAATCTGTACATATAATTTTATGTTGAACTAAAATTGTGCTACATTCATAGAATTTCTGCTACATTATTTTGCTTTTTACAGTGCTATTAACGAATTTAACTGAGAATAAACAATAAACTTCACGTTCAAAGGATAAGTTCGTATTTTTACGGATATTTCCGGGGTTCTTTGCCGATTTGTTGGTCCAGGAAAAGAAACAGTCCATTAGTAACCGAAGACGACGTTTGTTATACAAGAAGAAAGGAATACAAAGACTACAAATATACGCACCCTAGACGAACACAGGCAACACACAGCAGCACACTACAACGAACAGTAGCTCACAAATAGTAATCGGTAGTAATAACGACTCAGCACACAAAGCGGCCAGAGAGAATTTAGCAGGAGGAGGGAATCTACGTAGCGTCAATCTATGGTCTCTCCAAAAGTCTGCAATTCTCCATTATCTCCTCGCTTTAGCTGTATCGACAGTAGTATCGTTTAGTAATAACGACACAGCACACAAAGCGGCTAGACATAATTCAACAGGAGGAGGGAATTTACATAGCGTAAATCTAAGGTATCTCCAAAAGTCTGCAATTCTCCACTATCTCCTCGCTCTAACTGTATCCAACTGTCGACTCACTATTCTCCACTATCTCCTCGCTTTAGCTGTATCCAACTGTCGACTCACTATTCACCACTATCTCCTCGCTTTAGCTGTATCCAACTGTCGACTCACTATTCACCACTATCTCCTCGCTTTAGCTGTATCCATCTGTCGACTCACTATTCACCACTATCTCCTCGCTTTTGCTGTATCCAATTGTCGACTCACTACTACACGACTGACTACACTTCACCCGATTCGATCCTGCTTCTACAATAAATACCAGGACTCTTCACACAACTCAATTCAACAATCTCTTGAACTCAGCACATCACTTGCGCTTCGCCTCAATGATCCAACTATTCACCGTTGACTCTGCGATTCAATACTAGTCTCGTTTCACGACTGACTGCAGATTGAGATTGCTGGTCTTTTATAGTTTCCTTGAGGTAGTCAGAGAAGTTTCTGGAACAAACAGGCATATCTCGATTCCTATTTACGCAATCGCTAAAATTCTGGAAGTTCCCAGTATTGTCTATTTTTCACCAAAGTCGCCAAATAATCGCCAAGCATTGGGATCACTGACTCGGCACCCGATTAGCATCCAGCAGAGCTGATCGTAAAACGGTCTTTCCAGTGATTGAACTAACTATGCTGGAAAGCAACATTACAGATTTGTAACAGAATATTGATCCAATTTCACATCCCTCGATCTGTTTAACTATGTCCTAGGAGGTCGTAGAAACACTTGTTTGATATTCAACAACATCATTTTCTATCATTGTTTTAAAAATTATCAATAGCTATTATGCTAATATCTGTATAATTTTTAGTGTTTAATGAGTCAATTATTTCTTGTACCACAGCAATTTTTCGTGTTGAGAAAATTAACATGTTAAACATATCCATCATAGTTTTTTCGTTACAAAAATTAAAAATGGGTTAATTATCTCATGGTTCTAGTCAAGTAATAAATAGCAAAAAGCATGTCGTTTAACATATGACTTTACGTTTTCCTGCTGGTATTGGGTCATTCCGTCATGGATGCTTACTATATTACAATATTAAAATGTTTATTAAAAAAGCATTCATCCAATCTTTTCACTTACATATTCGGATAGAAAATAAAGATATTCGATCTTCCAAACATTGTAGAATGATAATACTTCATGACTGATTCATATTTTATCTCTATTTTATTGTCAGCATATATAGTAGAGACAACTTGCATACAAAAAAAAATGTTTCTTAATGCCATCACAACGAACATGCGTGTAAATAAAGTAACAAAAACAAAGAAAACTATAATAATAAAATATTCTGAAAATAATTTTTAAAAAAATTATTAAAATCAATCAAAAAATTTGCTGCAATGAAATTATTTATGGTTGAAAATTTTATTTATTAAATTTTAAAATGATATAAAAATAAATTTTATACGATAAAATTTTTCGCATTTGTTCAAAAAGAACAAAAAAAGCTTCTAAATTTGTCTTTTATGAGCACTTACTGCTTTAAAAGTAATTATATATTAAATTATTTAAATGCATTTGTCTATCCTATAGGGTATTTAAAGCAATTTTTTTTTCTCTTGAATGTCACAAACATAATGCAGTTTTCAGATAATATACCAATTTATAAATATTATCATTTTAAAAAAACTGCTAAATATAAAGTTACCAAAATTTCAAATGTTAAGATACTACTGGTTTATGCATTTTCCAAATGAATTAATGTTTTAGCTCAAAGAAATATTCATTATTTTGTTCGATGTTTATATCCTCCATTTCGATTCTTTTTTGAAACTGGTGTTTAACAATTCTATATTTTTCCAGAGGCGATTATTTAAAACAGTTTCTTTCATTGTGTACAAGTAAAAAAAAACAATTCTATCCCCAGAGATAACAAATAATTGTAGGCGATCATCAACGTTTCCTCTGCCTGGAGCAAATAAACTTGTACAATAACAACAACAAAAAAGACATTAGGAAACTTTACAAAAAAGCATAAAAAAGGAGAATATATCTTTGCTTTTCTTACTTTTCAAATTTATGAAGTATCAAAGAGAAAAAGAATATTGATATGAAAAAAAAAATTAAAGAACTTCAAAGGGAAAAAAAATTATCAGCAGAAGAAAGGAACATTGGATAATGTTTGAAAACAAGATGGATTAGAGTCATTTTTAGTTGATTGTAAAATTAGTGTTTTTCGGTAATTCAGTCTTTTTTAATATTTATATTCCATCTCAACTCTCTTTTATGAATCGACATTTGTAGATTTTTTTCCTTCACTTTTTGCAAACATTTATGTAACATTTTTGTTGAGAAATATTAGATCTTGTACTATTTTAATAAATATGCATGGATTCGGAAATTAGGACTTCTTTAGACATTATCGAAAATCAATGAATTCAGAAATTAAGGGGTTTCTGAATTCAAAAATTCAAATTATGCATTCGTAAATGATGTCCATGAAGGAATATACATCACATTTTATAATTAGATATTAATCTTCATGTTAGTATACACTTGTATTTCACTATGATTAATTTAACTGTCATCCTTCGTAAATAGCATTATTCTCAAAAGTACCACGTTTTGAACAAAGGAATCGCTTTCCCCTTCTGCTGTTTTTCAGCACAGTTAAGAGGTACTTTTTAAACCAGCCACTCGAAAGTAACAGTAAATGTCATTAAAGTCTTTTGTCACATTCTTTATTAAACTATTTGTTAGTATCTATTTCTTATTACGTCGATCTTTCTATTACTAAGAGGGCACTTCTGGGTTTGCAGAAAAGATTTAGAATGCTTTACAGCCTGAAAATGCAGCAAATCAGAGCGAGAATTGGTGAATGTTTTCGACTGATTCATAAAGGAAACTACATAAAACTTGGTAAAAAGAATAAAATTTGATTTTTATATCAGTGTAATTGCTACATATTAAATATGTATGTTTCTTTGATTTTTCTTTACTACATACTTTTAAAACATTTTTACTGCGTTGAATTGTAATTTTTAATTTCGAAATTCAACACCAATAGGTTTAAATTTTGAAACAAAATTTTTTTTATATTTTGTAAATTTATTTGCTCTTCTGTCACTTAAATATTTGTGTCAGTTCATTCTGCAATTTTTAAGAATAAATTAAACTATATTTCCTTCTATACTTTGAAATTGAATAAATCTTATTTAAACGTTTTATGATCATCAATTGTGATAAAAGGTTAATTATATATGAGTTTATTATATATGTTATGTTTTTTTATTATACCACATTGCTTCATGGTTATTCACAAAAATATGCTTCTATACAACATATACTATATATAGGTACAGAGTGTCCCACAAAATATGCAGCGTTAATATTTACAGATTCGGAAAGAACATATAACATTAACATATTTTGATGTATAATATGCTTAAATACTCTTCTTAACGTGTTCTTTCCGAATCTGTAAATATTAAACGCTTCACACCTTGTGGGGGATCCTTTGTGTACATACTACATACACTTCCCGTATGTGTAATATACAAAAAGTTTTATAATTGTCAAAAACTTCGAACTCAAAGTTTTGAAGAATCTTCACTTTTAGACCACTCCATGTTCGAAAATCGCCTATCAATCAAATTCCTGAGAAAATTACGATCTCAATCCGGTCAGTGGATGTCTGTCTGGGTGCTCGATTATAAGTTAACTCCATAACTGCCAACTGGAAAGAGCCCATTTGGATAAAATTCATTTAAAAAAAGATTAAGTGGATGTAAAAACTTTGCGGAATGTTTTCAAATTCGGACAGACCACTTGTAAAAAAAGGAAAGATATTATTCGAAAAGAGACGTTGAAATAATCACTCATTATTTATTAAACACATTCGCTTTGCTCAAGTCGATTTTTAAGTTCAATAACATATTAAATAAACGATGTATCTTTAACTAAATTAAACTTGCAGTGCAAATGAAAAATAAATTATGCAAAGAAGCATATTTTGATCATTTCTACTTTACTAAAAATTATGTTCAAGTAATGTAATAAAGAAATAAATTTTATTGATATTAAAAAATACTATAAATAAAAATTACAATTTTATTTATCAAGTGAATTCGTTCTCATCAAAATCCGACTTCAATTAATTTATGGACTCGACATTTTTGTTATATTTATTAAAACAAATATATTAAAAAGCACAAATTACAATAATGTTTTACTATGTATTTCCTTGCGAATAATAGACAGACTTAAAAAAAATTTTAAGAAATCATACAAAAACATAGAAATTTTTTTAAATAATTCTTTTAATAATCGAGTCTGTTTAGGTTTCAAAATCTTCTTGAATCATAACTCAATCAATTTCGACATCATTTCCTCTAGAGACTAAAATAGACTTTATAATTCATTTTGAGCTGGTAAACTCGAATATTTTAACGGAATTTGAAACTGGTTTCAAGACTGAAATATTTTTTTTTCTTTATCGTATACGTAAAAAACAAAAAAAATTAGTAATCAAAGAATTTGAACTCTAGATTTTGATGAATCTCCACGTTTTAGGACTCTCTGAATTTAAAAAACACATTTTTTAAAAATACCTGTCTTTCTGTCTGTGATAAAGATAAATAAAAAACGCCTCGATTCACGACGGATGGAAATTTGTTTCAGTTTTTTTATTGCTGTGTTTATACCAAATTCGCAGATTTCTATTCAAATTCTGAGCAAAATTCTCCCCGAGGAACTCTGTCCGCCCGTCTGCTCGAATATAATTTAGCAGGATAATTACTAAACTAAGAGAGCTATTCGATTTACCTAATCAACATTCATAGTCTAGACACCTTTCAGCCAAATTCAACAAGGGATTGACTGTTTGTAGGTCTGCCCTTTTAGACAACCCCCGATTTGAAAAACAAGTTTTTAAGAGAATGTCCGTCTCTTTGTCTGTCCGTAACAAAGATAACTCAAAAACGCTTTGAGTTACATAGTTGAAATTTGGTATACGGTCTTGACATCACATTTTCAAATTTCTATCAAATCTGTTAAGAAATCCGTCTGTCCCACAGTTCGAATATAAGTCAACAAGATAATTATAAAACAAAGAGGACATGATGGATGCAATTCAGTACACATATTTAAAATCTATAGCTTAGATGCTTGTCAATTTTCGAGTCAAATCTAACTATTAGTTGACTGTTATTCGGTCTGTGCGTTTAGAAACATTAGACAACATAAGAAATATTACAAGATTTTAAAAAGAATGCGATAATTCAAAAACGCGATGACTTCAATATATCATATTTAGTATGGAAATTGGTTACCACAACTGTAGTTCTATGTAAAACTTTGGTATAAATTAAGAAAAACAAGTCTAAAACACAAATTCGGTTTTCGGATACTATTATACACATGTTAGTTATTGCCAAGAATCATATGATAAATACAGTAAAAATGCCAAATTCACGCCAAAGGTTAATATTTTTACCTATGTTAATACCACATTCCCTAAGGTAACACCTGTATTAGAGAATGTGTGAGGAGGATTTGGGGTGACCACTTCCCCAGATTTTTCAAAAATTGTTTCATATACAATTGTTCATAATAGTTTCACAATTATTTATAACCTTATGTTTATTCTATATTTTTGTCCAACTGGATTGTTGCTCGGTCAATAGAACCAGCATTATTGTAATAAAATCCATATTGTTGCAAAAACAATAGTATTTGTAACCTTTACTATTTCCGAACTGTCCTTTCAAAAATGCTTATTTTGTTCATTGCAAACCTGGTCCATGAGTTTCGCCATGATTAATGCATAATCTGCAGAAATGTTTCTAAAATTGTGCCGTGAGAAACCATTGCGGTAAGTAATAGAATTATAATGAACTCAAAGTTTTGTTCCGTTATATTAACATCCCGATTTAAAGCTACAGTAGGGAGTTTTGGATGGACCATGTAATTATGAACCACGGTCAGATGACGAGGACGAAACCTGAGCTTGTACCTCCTTCTCCAAGCATCGGCACCACACCTGCACCACCAAAATACGTTTGAGCCTCAGCGCATCAGACCCCAGCACACGATGTTTCCTTGATGGAATTATGTCGCGAACCAGAAACCTTTCGGAATGGATGCTGAAACCTTACCTCCAGACCACTGCGGGCCAACTAAAATTATGTTAGAAGCTTTTAGATATATTTCATGCATAAATGTAAAATATTTTACTTTATTTGTTTCGTTTACTTAAGTTTTCTGACGTATGGAATACATTTTATGAAATAGTACTCACAAAATTTATAAGGACACCAATTCACCTTTAAAATTGTACAATTTCTTATAAAACTATAATATATAAATTCTCTAACATACAAAACATCAATTCTCATTTTCATCATTCAGTTTAATACAGGAGATGTTAAATATTTACAACAAATAATCAAATAAAATAATTCAAATTCTTTTCTTTGAAGAGAAATATTCTATCATGCATTTCGATTCCATCTATGAAAATACTTTTGTTCTCGATTTTAAGAGAGAATAAATATTCAGTTCAATAGTAATAAGATTCGATGTATTCAGGGTTAGTACCACATTGTTCGCCTGAATAACAAATTACTTCCAAACATTGACTCTAGATCAGTTTCCTCTGAGGAATCCTCGAGCATACACATCAACCAATGATATTACACAGATAATCACCAAACTCCGCCCACAAAGGTAATCACCATAAGAGGATTCTTTATTATTCCCTCTTCTTTCAACCATTGATTGGGATTCTTTATAAAAGATCTGGAATACGTTTCACGGCGAGAATAATGCTATCCTATTGTTCCTATAGTTCTTTCGCTGACGATATTAATGACAATCGTTTTGCGTTCGAAACTAAAAGTACTGCGTTTAATTAATTGCTTTATTCAGATTCGTAAAGGATAAGACATCAATTCCCTGGCTGGAATTTGTTTAATATTGACGAGGAATAAAATGAAATGGTAAAAAATGTTAGATCTGAATTGAATTAAAAAATCTCATCGGATAGATTTTGGTAAAATTATATTTGCTCTTTTGTTCTGGCAGTATTCATCTCAAAATGTTTGTTATGTTTAAAGCAAAATGGTTTGTTTAAATACACCATGAATTTCTTTTATATTGAATGCTTTTTAAATTGTTCTGATTAAGGAAGAGAGAAAATAAGAATATGCAGGTTAAATTGCACTATAATTTTAGGCTGTACGAGCATGGATCGTAAGACTTTGAGTTGAAGGGAAAATTTCAATTTCATTACAAATCTAAAATTCAAATATGTAACATTAAAATTATTTCAGTAACTAAGATATTATTCTCATTTCATATATACATATTTTATATATACATACATTTCATATATACATGCCCGAAAATAATTAATAGGAAAGCTCACAATTTTAAACGGTCTTTATGCAAATTTTCAGCATTACAGATATATAGTTTCAGCAGGTAAATTATAATAATTATTCACAAAATATATTTCATCAGCTCATTTATGCACCACAGTCTTGCAGATACTTCATTTTTAGATAAAC
>JAPMOR010099319.1:1038415-1079851 GCA_026543865.1 Argiope aurantia
CCAGAGCTCTAATCTTGTGATCTATAATTCTCGACTGATGTCGAAAGCGGGAGAGCGGTTAGATCACTATAGAAATCGACGTATTTTACAAGCAGAAGACAAGTTTCCACTGGAGGCTATAAAATTATATTTACCAAATGGTAAAAGGTAACGTGTTCGTATGTCAAGTGATTAAATCATAATTTGAGAAAGAAATATAACAACAGTAAATTGTCAACGGTAAATTACGTACCTGACAATCGATCATAAAACCTATGTGTTTGAAATGTTTAAATAATTTTCTTTGCCAAAGCGATCTCGCTTTTTCTCGTATTGCTAATTAATAAATTGATACATGGCAATACCATTTTCGGAAATTCAAATGATGGTGTTTGGAGACTGTTTTTCATGAAATATTGTGTCGACTCTCGCTACCGAGTTTCTTGGTACGGACAAATTCCATAACGATAGCATGCAGTTTTCTCACTAAATGGCAAACTTAGACCATTATTTAATATCAATAGAACTTTACTAAATTACACGCACACTCTAACTTCGAATTATTACAATATATATCAAAAAACTAAATTAACATACTTTTTTTTAATTCCTGAAAATTTCAAAATTACTAAAAAATAAATTCTAAAAAATTATCTAATAATCCTAATTTGTACCGATTCAGAAGTGTAAATTGGTAGAAGGCAAGAGTATTAGAAAATGCAAAGCTGGATGCACAGTTAGTTCATAAAACCTAGCAAGCTCGTAGTCAATGCTGACGCTTTATTTCACAAGAAAATGTTAAAAGTAAGTAACAAAACAGTCAAAATGCTTTCACGACATGTAGAAATAAACAATGAACTCTCAGACTATAAATCGCTAGTTAAATAGCAACACAAACACAACATAAAAGAACTAGAGTTCGCGCTATGGCCAATATTTTAAAGATTCTTGTATGTGGCTCCACTTATGCAGTCTCACTGAGGGGGTATAGGATTTCCTATATGGGTTTGAAATTTTGTTTTTTTTTTATAAAAATATCAAAAAATTCCTGTATATTCTGAAACCTTCATTTTTCACGTTAATGTCGCCAAATTTTTCACCATGTCACCGAAACGTTCTCTGTTTCTCACCTAGAGTGAAGACAATGACCTGGAAACCATTAAAAAGACTTCTACATCTCTCTTTACTTTACAATAAAAGAAAAAAAATAATAGAGATTTGGTGCAACATTTTTGTCTCAATTTATAAATCTTGAATAATAGAAGATCCTATTCGGATGAAACTTCAAAAATTATTTGAACTCTAACTTAGAGTACCAACGAATTCATTTCTTCGAAGCCTGCCCCCCTCCTCTCAACCCTCATCCAAAACAATCGAGAAACATCTGGGACACTTTATTCTCTATAGGGGGTTTCATATTTAAAGATTAGATAATCATGAATATCAAGAAGGGAGGAAGATATTTTAATTAAAATTATATACAAAAGTATTCTTGTTGAATTGATTCATTACAAAGGACGTTTAGCTATATTTTAGTTTCTCGTGAACGAAGTATAGAGAAAGTATAGTATTCGTCAAAATATTCGAACTCGAAACTTTGACGAATCTCCACGTTCCAGATATCCCTGAATTCAAAAAATACATTTTTGGAAAATGTTCGTCTGTCTGTGAGAAAGATAACTCAAAAACGCTTTAAGCTAGATGGATGAAATTTGGTACATGATCTTTAGACTATATTTGCAGATTTTGATAAGAGTGAGTAAAATCTGCTCAGAGTAAGTCCGTCTGTCAGACTGTTCGAATATAAGTTAACACGATGACTGCAAAACGAATAGAGCTATATAAATAAGATTTAGAGATAAAGATGTAACATCTTTAGTATAAGGCATACATCTGACCTTTGATCCGCCACGAAGGCACATGGAAAAATTACTGAATGACCGGAACGCCGCAACAGCAACATTGGCAGGTACTATGGTTGTGTCCTAAGGGTCATCACCGGCCACGAAACAACACTACCCGAAGGAAGTATGTCCCATCATTGATGGGAGAAGCCAGATCTCCCATCTATTTGTGTACCCACCAGGGTGGCGAGATCCAACCACCATGCTGGAAGCATCTCATCCTCATTTCGAGGTGCCCCTCCTCCTCCTGGGGTTACATCTTTAGTGTAGATACCTTTCAGAGTTTGAGACAAAACCAATAACCATCTGTCGGCCTCTACTTTCAGAAATGATTAAACACAATAATGCGAAAACACAATGACTTAAATATATCAAAACAGAAATCAAAATATAAAATAGAAATTCGATTTTTTGAACACTATTAACTACATGCCAGGGATCAGTTGCCAAATAACTCACCAAAGATAAGACGATATATTCTGTCAAAATGCTAAAAATGGACGCTAATTCAGTAACTATTGCACGCCAATGCGATCTAAGGAGTTCTCTGACATGACAAGATTATTAAAGAATAGGCGAGAAAATTGTGGAGAGTTTACTTCAGCTGGGTATAATGAAAAGAAAAAATAATATGAGTTCAGGCAAAGTATAAATCTTATTTTTGTTCATAACTTGGAGAATTTACATATATTCAATCAGATCTAGATTATTTTTTTGTGATTGCTCTTCTAAATTTATATGCATCAACGAGAAAGTAAAAAATTCGGAATATTACTTGGCATAATCTGCTTTCATTATCGAAGAAAATAATTCATGTCTGAATTTATTGGAATTATTACTTACCTATTTATGAAAGTAAGCTCTCAAGCGAAATATTTATAATTCATAAATCTGTATCATCAAAATATTTGTTATCATTTAACTGTTATTTCAATTCAGAAAGTTTTTTTTTTTTAAATAAATTTGTTGTACTCAATGTTATTATACAGACTTGGATTTACAAACATTTTTACAAAGCAAAATTAAATAATTGCACAAAAGCAAGAAACAATGTTTATTCACATTTGTTTATATAAAGATTACTTAAATCATCATTTATCTTTATTTTCGAATTGTAAATCACCATTCATGGTTTGTAACACATTTTTCTATATTTGTTTATTTGTCTTCGCAGACAGACAAACAAACACAGACATAGATATGGGATAACTTTTAGAATCAACATCAAAAGCAGACGATATTAAGCAAAGTTTCCTGTTTTGATGTCGTTTGGTGAAAGATAATGGGACAGTGAATGAGAATATTCATCTCATGTGTTAATATTCATGTCATGAAAATATATATTTTAAAATCAGCTGGAGCAGTCTCCATGAAATTTTCCAACACACTATAATAAATGAAGTATATTATTTATCGTATAAAAGCGAGGGACAGTAGTTACGAAAGAGCTAAATACCTTACGATCTTTGGGGATTCATCTTTGGAATGCAGTTCATATACAATATAATTGAATGTGTAGTTTGAATACCTTTTCTAATTTCGATTAAGGTGAAATTTTGACGCAATACTACAATTGTAGTCACAAGTAATCGCCAAGCAAGTTTGATATATTTCATTCATTTTATTTTTGAATTATTCTATTTACACAGTTGTTAACCGGCGTTCTGGCATAGAGGTAGCGCGTCTTCCCAGACATCTAGACGTCTCGGGCTCGAGTCCTGATTCGGGCATGGTTGTTTTTCTGTGTTGTATCTGTGATGTGTGAATGTGCCCCCTTGTAAAAAGGGGTTGTGCAAGCGAATGTGACGAATGAAGTAGCTAAGTCGTACTCTTGGCCTAGTTGGCGCTACTGAAAAAAACAAGAGACTAACTCGGCTAAATAGCTGACAGATAACTATTAGCGGGCTTGTAAAGTGCAATAAGTCACAACAACAACACAGTTGTTAAACTAACAAGTCAATAGATGGTCAACCCCTGGATGGATTTGGTTCGGAATTGTTATACGTCAAAACTTTAGATGTTAAATCTGTATATTAAGTTTATCCATCGGTAATTCTTTGTTTTACGGTAATGATATAATATTTTTCGGATAATCAGACATACTTCCCCTGAAAATATTTCGTTCAAAAATTTACAAATATCTACATACTTGGTGTAGAAATCGTATGCTAAATATTATTTGACTGTTTCAAAGTGTTTGATTTATTTTGTTCGTAGAATGGTAGACAAAAATGTGTTTTTCAGGTCTGAAAATTAGATTCGATAAAATTTCAAGCTTAAGTTTTTTGATGATTACAATATTTCATGGCTTTATACTTTATACACGAGAATGTAAAAAATAGCAAGTGCTTTTGTTTGAAATTTATATATTTCCATTAGGGTAATACGATTTTCATTGGTATATTTCGATAATTTACCTTAGGTAATTTAAATGCTTATAATATTAATACGTAATCTAAAATTGTTTGTTTTCTGACTAGCGTTTCTTTTTCTAAAAATTGAGTAATGTAAAAATCATTAGAAAGCAGAAAAATCCAATAATGTAAATATTTAGAGCTAAAACAATTAGCACAAACCTATTTTGGGGAAAAGGAAGGTGAAGTTCTAAACACTTAGTTTTTAAATTTTGTTTAATTAAAAAAGATTAGACTTCTTTCTGCAATAACGCCAATAAAAAATCTTTAAATTCTTTGCATTATCTTAAAATTAAAAATATCTTTTAAATACAGCTAATTTAAAAATAAATTAATATTTTCAAAAATATTTTGCAACAATAGTTTTTACTGAATACTAATACTATTGGAACTCAAATCGGATTTATTATTCCTAAAAATATTTTATTTCATTTTTTGTTATATTGCTGACAACCAAGAATGAAAATACCGATTCTTCAGTAAATCCTTTATAAAACAAGTTTTTAGTAAAAGTAAAATTTTATAAGAATTTTGAAGAATAAAATAAAAATGTTTAAAACATTAATCATTTACTAAAGTTTCTGCTCTTTCTTTTCAACGTTTTCATTTGTTTTAGTTACTAAGTTTAGGTAGATAATTACGTTAAAAAGACAAATTTTGCGAAAATGTGAATTCTTTTTATTTAATATTTTTAAATTTTGAACAGTTTTCTTTATAAGACCATTTGCAGTTTCTTTTCAAGATTTTTTTTTTGGAAAGTTACACTAATTTTTATATTTGCACTTATAAACGTTTTAATGCTATTATAAATATACTATTATGCTATATTTTAAATACATTTCTGGATTTCTAATCTTTGGTAGAAGTTTCTTAAGTAAAAGACCTCATAAATTAAAATCAAATCCATATTTTTTGCTTAAATGTGGTATAATAATTTTTCAATATATTCTGTAGTTCTTGAATTAGAGAATAAGCAATGTTTACTTAGAAATATTCTATAGTAGATTTAATGCTTCACGTTGAAAAGAAAAATTGAAAACTTTTGTGCACGAACCCAAATATTTACAAAGTGGATAAAGATACAGCGTATTTTTTTAGTTCAGAAAATAGGTAAATCTAAGCTATCTGCAAAATTTTAAGCAAATCATTTGGAAAAACATTTAAATTAGAAGGATTTACTTTATGCCTTTTTAGCAAAAAAAAGCCTTTTTTTGTCAATTTTTTAAATAATTGTGGCATTAAACCGATATATTTCAGCTTCGTAGGGTTTTTCCCCCAATTTTTATGTAAAAGTCTAAAAATGCAATTATTTTAGAGAGTTTTTAAACAAATTCATCTCGAAAGTATTCGCATACCTTAATGGTCATGTTCAATTGGGCGATATAAAAAACAATTTTTGTGTACATTAACTTTGCTATTTAATTAACTCTTTGGGGACAAACCGGGTTAAAATCAGTCCCCTCTTTTACTTTGCCTTTTATGCATGGTGTATATTTTAACCTACCTTGAAAATTAGAAGTTATTCACAGTGATGAAGTTTAATATTTTATCTAATGTTTTCATTCAGTTGGCAATGCTATGCACCATTAAAAAATACATAAAATATACAAAAGTTATAGAAATCAAAATGCATCAGAAAATTGTGTGTGCTGTTGAGATTAAGGTTAAACGATTGCGTGAGGCAGTTAATATTTCTTGTTCATAATCTGTAAAAAAAGATTTTTTGAAAAGCTATGTTTTTAAACATTTTGAGAAATGTTTTATGATAAATAAAGTAAGTATTTTCCCATCGTTTATCAATAAAAATCCTGTACCACTTGTGATTTTATTTTCTTTAAAATTATGTACCTCAAAATATTAAGAGCAATTTTCAAAATATAAAGAAGGAAAAATGAAAACTGACATTTATAATGCTATGATATGATATTATCACGTAGAAATGAATTTGCAATAAGATACAAGTTCATAAAGAAATTTATTTTCGCCTTAGAGCTTTACACAAACAGCGCTACAACTGAAGACTTATTAAGCTCTGTGTATATATCTTTTTTTATATACCCGGTGAAAAGTTTTAGAACACTCAAACTGTGAGAATATTTATGTGTACTAAATTTAAATACATTAAATTAGCTTATAAATTAAAGAAAATAAATGAAAACATAATTGTTATTGGATTTGAACCCGCGTCCTTGGCATAGCTTTAATCGTTAGGCTTCTGTGTCTTCAGCTAAAAGGTGACAAAATTTCAGATTAGGAGTCCGAATCTCATTTAAATAAATTTTTTGCTGTTTGATCTACAATTTTTCTGTGGAAAAGTGCAAATAAAAGTGTTCGAATAAATTATTTTGAAACATTTTTTTTTTTTAATCTTGCGACAACATGATGTTTTGGTTTGAAGTTTTTGAAGCTTCAAAATGCGTAGGCAACAAATTGTTGAAGCCTCAAAAAGCATAGGCAACAAATTGGCGATTTATCGCTTTTGAGGCATCAATTTTTTGCTTTTAGGGTTATTAAAAAATAATGCCGATTGTTTTCACATTTCGCGATTTATCGCCAACTAAAGTTACAATTTGATTTCCAAATTATTTATTCTCTGAATTCTTACGAATTGTCTCAATTAATTTAAGTCATTTACCAGTTTAAACCAGTTTGAAACAATCTCGAGATTATCAGATAACGCATGCATCAATATTTAGGAAAACGATGGGTTTTTTTTTTTTTTTCCATCTCAAAATCGGTCGAGCTCCAAAACTTTGTTTGCCAGCTAGAAAAATTGAAAATGAAAGTTTAAAAAATATTTATCATTTTATATATTATATATATATATAATCAAGAGAGAATGGGATAGAGACCGATAGAAAAGTCGCGTGATTGTTTCAAACCGGTTTAAACTGGTTAATAACTTAATAATGACTTAACAAATAATGATTTTAAAAAATACCAATGTTCTCACATGATAACTTGAAATTGGCGATTGCAGATTTCCTTTTTTCTTTTATTTCTTATTTGTTTAAACAAATTATCATGACATAAACAAACAGATTCCACATCAAATCAGAGCATGGAATCTGGAAAAGACCTTTTCGCACATGCCGATGCCTTTTTAATTACATCCTCAAGGAAATCCGGATCCCATCGAATTAAAACAACATTACATAAGATAACATATATTATTGAGCAGCCCGACTTCAGCACCGATTTTACACCCATGTTTAACTTCTTAGCAGGAAATTCAATTACAGAGAGAAGGTTATTAGTTGCAGAGAGAATTTAAATTAAAATTTATGTAGCTTACCGACGAAGAGCCTTTTCCTTAGAAGGTCTAAGAAATCAATAAAGCGGATGGAAAATATGTAATGGAGGAATGTTGCGCAGGTTTATTTGAAAAAAGGACAGTGAAAAGAATGTTGTTAAAAATGTACCTTTCAAGTTTATTACTCTAGAGAGTAAATTACATTTGGATACGAGACATTGAAAGTTGTTTTCACTTTCAATGGTCGTGTTAAAAAACATTTCCTATTGGGGCATAAAGTTATTTTTATAAAATGGATATATTAAGCAAGTACATGAAAGTGTCGCTTTTAGTTATGTTAAAGAGAAATTGAAAGCAATGGCATTTTTATTTAAATTAATAAAAATCTCTCGTAGAGTTTTTCTTGCATATTTTTTGCAAGTTTAATAGTTAGTTTCCGCATTACTTTATCGTCTATACTTTGACAGAATATATAAAACGGGTAAACCATATCTGCAATTTTAAACTCGTGACCATTTTCTGAATTTTATTTTTCGAGCGTATTAAGTTTTAAAGAAATATATAAACAAATACATAGAAAGTAATAATTTTTTATCACGGATGTGATTCAAAATGTGTTATAATACTACCTGTCTTATTAGGAATCATATGATAACTATGCGATATCCATATGCTAATTATATGCCAAATATACTAACGGAGAGGCAGTGAGTAGGAATGGTAATTCTTACACATATTAAGAAATCTCGAAAAAATTTCAAAAATTCTTGCCGATGGCGTCATTGTTATGGAATAAAAATTTGACTAAATTAAAATATAAAATATTCATAAATATTTATATCGTGCATTTCCATAAAAGAAAAATTGAATAAAATTTTAAAATAAATAAGCGAAGTACAATTAAAAAATCCCATTCTTACAAATACGAAGTTAGTTGGATGAAACAAAGACAGCTAGAAATATATTTGTCTATCTTGCATACTATTAAATACTCCTATACAATTGTATCATCCATAATATGCAACTAAATGCATGTGTTATGTTCAATTAAATCAGAAACTATTCCCCACAGAATAAGATATTAACTTTGTAATTGCAATTTGTACTAACGTATTTTGATTCCGTATTAGTATGGTCTTTTTATTTTAGTCCGTATTATCACAAAAAAAAATTACATTATCTTCAATTTTTGCCTATTATTTAACTATTTACTCGATTGCTCTGAAATTCCTTTCTCCTAATACTGACTTTTTTTTTTCGTTTAACATTTAAGTTTAATCTCAGCAACATGCACATAAATAAATGTATTTAATTTCGGTGAACCAGAAAAAAAAAATGCAAACATTACTAAAAATATTCCATTCATTGAAATTTCAAGTTTAATATTATATTATGTTCACTCTAACATATAAAATTTATAAATATATTTCGGTATTTCATTACACAGTGAAAAAAGCCCCACTTGAGTATGTTTTACTTAAAATATTTTCCCTTTAAAATTAAAGACAACTTTTTAAATACTAAGAAGTACCTTTATTAGTACATAAAATTATTTATAGCATTGTAATGTTAAAGTAAACCATTAGAAATTTCATATAAAGCATTTTTACACACACACACACAAAAATTACAATATTAGGTAAGTTTATTTTCCTCATGGTTTTTTTGGCAATTTAGTATTAGTTTTTCTAATTTTTACAATTTTAAATTTCTCCAAGCGTGTCACCATTAACATTTTTCTATTACCAGAATATGTTATATTCAGCGATAAATGATGGTTCAGTAAAAATTGTTTCATTCATTTCTGCAAACAGAAAACTGCATTATTTTCGAAAATACTCAGAGTTAAGCGTTTTTCTTTGTGAAAGCATCCAGATGTGAACGATCTCTTATTAAAACATTATCGGAAACACTGAAGAATATTTCAGACTGCAAAAAAAGAACTTAGCTTGCTCTTGTATTTGAATTTGAACTTCCCCTTTATAATCGATGTTTTCTGTTCGTTATTTTGTATGATATATATGATAAATGATGGTTAGAATGCCATTAATTTCAAGTGGGAACCATTTAAGAACAAAAATTTTTTAAATAATATTACGATAATAATGAGGGCTAAAAACACGAAGCATCCTTTAAAGCTTTTGTAGTAACTATTTTGAAGTTTAAAATGATTGGAAAATTTATTTTTATGTACGCAAAAAAAGATGTAAAAAGTGCAAGATATCTATATTTATAAAGTATGCTATTTTATTTTACACTCCATAAAATGCGACTTCTTTTTCCTACTTGGTAGGAATAAGTGGATACCTTCAATTAATATTTTGTTTCGCAGCAACATAGGGCTTTTTTGGAATGACAATTACATTCATGTATAAAAGCAAGAGCAGCAAATAAGTGCATATTAAACAGTGTATTGTTTAATCAATGAAGGGTGGTAGTGAGATGCGATATCAGTTATTCGACCAAAACATTTAATTAAGCATTTTAACAAGGAAGTGGGTGAATGGTTCACCACGCTACAAGGTATATTCAACGCGCAACTTTGTACTGTTTACTGCTTAGATGAGGGGGGAAAATCACATTATAAAAAGCTTCGACATGGCGAGGGTGCCACCTTTTGGAAGGAATCTCTCAATACTATGAATGGAATATGAATGTGAAAACGTTTGTTCTTCGAAAGTATCAGTCATAAAAACAAGGGAGAAGCGATGTTGTTTGTAGAGACCAAACAATTCTAGCGGATGGAAGACTAATATTCCAAAGAAAATATCAATAGTAGAAGCATTTATATGGCTAATTTTTTTTCTCCAAAACAGATACTAATTGTTATCGAGTACTGCTGGAGCAGACTTGCTAAATTTTAAGGTCCATTTATGCACATTGCATCGATGCATTAAACTGCATATCTTTGCTGTCATCAGAACAGAGTATTAATGTTCCTGCCGTTCAATTCTTTAAACAGTTGGATAAGTATGGATTTTTTTTCAGCTAAAGTCCTTACAGATCTGGCATGAAGGGATTCCTATAAGAAAATGAAAAAAATACTAAATCAAAATCTTCATAATCAAGATATTGTATTATCTTTCTCAGACGTTGGCTTGAAATATATCTTAAATTAAAACAGTTCTGATATTTTTAAAAAGAGTAATGAAATTATGAAAGAAATAGAAACTAACACCGTTTGGTTAGATTACTATATCGCCCAAACAGCACGAAGAGTGCTAATGTAAGTTATTTTTTAATTAGTTTTATATTTTGAGTGCCAAATAAAATCACTAAGGTGTTGTAATACTATTGTAAAACATTTTGTGCCATCAGGGATAAGTACATACTTAAATGGCTAAGTACCATTAAGTATTAATACTTAGATATGCCCACACGAGATGACCCAATGTGGAGAAAAATAATATTAATACATATTTTTCTCCAATATTCCGATTTTGGGTTTCATTCAACAATTATTTTTCCAAATAGTTTTCTAATTCCCTTCTTTATTTAAAAAGACAACAAAACAACAGAATCCTTTCAATGTTCATTGAATTTAAACCAAATGATTGGTATGAAGTAGTATGGATATTAGAATCAGCAGTTATTGTTCTCCGATGGCGCCTTTTCCTGCGTCATCATTCCGATTCAACCAACATATCGTATGAACTCAACGGACTGTAATGCTTTGAATTCTTTTTTTTTAATTGCGTTGTACTAGTGGATTTGCTAGAATGTACAAAGTTAGAATATATAAATGATCGGATCTTAGAAGTTTATATTATGTATAATAGTTTATGAAATGTAAGTGATGATACATGAAAAAGAAAAATGTCTCAAATTTTCTTTAACATCGTTCAGGTGATGTCAGGAATTTAGAAATATTGGAAATATGGTTATTTCCGCAACTACGGAAGTGTAGCATAAATTTTATCTTTCAACAAGAATCGAGTTCCATCCTATTGAGGTCTAGATGTTCATAGCCTATTTAAATGGAGATCTTCAACGCTAGACTGAACACGGGGGGAAAACATAGAAAAACTCTTCGTCACATGGTCACCAGTATCTTGAAATTTTATATAATCTGATTTTTCTTTTTATGATTCTACACCAAATATCATGTTTACAAGCCCTTAAAATCGAACACAGTCAATGAAATCAAAGAACGTAGGAATGCTGTATTAAGCAACACTGACAATGAAAAAATATAGAGTGGAATGAATTTAATTGCAGATTCAATATGGTATTAAGAAAAGTTCACATATTTATAACCAAAAAAAGAAGAAGATGTATTATTTTTCATTAGTTTTTTCTATCACATAGTATACTATTTATAAAATATTTATCCTTTCAAAACTGCTATATCTGGTCTTTTATTATTTTCGGAATAACCATGTTATTCTCTGTAGTTCTTTGATCAGAAAATTCTGTGATCTTTTTAAAATATTTTCTAGGAACTGAATTATGCTATTTCCAGTAGAACAAGTAAAATGCGTCAAGAGTTCGTTTAGCCAGAGCAGGTTTCCTCCAAATCAAATATGCACAGTATTCATCACGTGATTACAGACAACAAATTTGGTGATGCGGAAAAAGCATAACTTTGAATCTCCACCATGATAAGTCACTGTTCCACAGGTGCCTTTCTAGTGTCAAATTATCTGACAAAACGTCACATTCTAACATTTTCCCAACCAGCTTATTTCCTCATCTCTGACGTTTTAATGGTAAAAAAATGTATTTCAAAAAAGGCTAAATTTCTCAATGTCCGCAAAAAGTACAGTATTATAAAGATATAGAAAATGAAAGGAGGCTTCTAATCCGTATGTACATTTTTACAGACGATGGCCAAAGTGTATGGTTGCCTAACAAATAACTTTGAAGAAATATAAAAGTAAATAGATTATATCTGTATTAATCATTCCGTAATTAAAACAAAATTCCAGAACATTTTGAAAGTAGCATTGCAGTTTTTTTTAAGATCTAGAGATCTTATCAATGAGTACCTACTAACGCATTATGCTTACTGTTAATCGGGTGATATCGCGTGTTTTAAATTTCATACATTCAGTATGCAGACACGTTCGTCGAATAACAACATCATCGAAGAATTTTGGAATGTTTTATAATTAGTTGTCAAGAAGTTTTTGGTCGTTTGAGTTCTCTTATAGAATTGATGAATAGTAGGAAAATTTCCGTAAGATCTAAATTGAGAGCAGGTAGCTGGATTATTAAAATAAGCACGATTTCAATAAAGTCTGCTTTTGTCATGTTTATTTAGTCTGATTTTGTCGTGTTGATTTATAACAAGGATACAAAGAATAAAAGCAAGAATATATTTGCATTAATAAAACACCTGACATATATCAAAATATTATTTGTATTTGATTGATCACTTGGCTTGTATTGATAGAGCTTGTTAATGGTTGATGGGCGAACATTTTGGTCCGACTGGAAAAAAATTGTTTCAAAGGAAAAGTTTGTGTCTCCAAATTTGTGGTCTCGAGTAGGATTTTTGCTAGGTATCGTATATGGTTTTAGTATGTAGAAATTTACATTTTTTTTCCTGTTCTACATGTATCTTGCAGATCGGAGTTGTTTTTCATACAAATAACTGAAACATGAATTTGGGTTTCATCTTTAAATACGAAAAAATCCAGAAAATTGACCGATGCTGCAAATATTAAAGTAGATTCGTGCTAGCTAGAAACCACTGCAAAATACAGAAAGGGAATTTAATATATTTTCTCTCGTCAAATAAAAGAATAAATTTGCTGACAGAACAAAATTCGATCAAGTACGAGATGTGTCAGGGAATAAAGCAGCGTAAAGATGAGTTAGGTTGATAATGAGAACGATGAAAAGAGCTATTCTGAATAGTTAGTGAATTGATCTGTTTTAATAAAGTAGAAACGTGACTAGAGAGGAAATAAAAGAGGAAACAACTTTCTTATAATTTTTTTTTATCAAGTACCTTTTTTTTTTTTCTTCGCGAAGAATAAAAACATCATACATGCATAAAATTGCAGACATTCAGTTTTCGAAATTGAGAGAATTTTTGACAGAAATACAAAAATATATTTATTTACTATTTCAACACAATTTTATTTGTTACAAAATATGGAATTTTTAATAAAAGTGATTATATTTAAGAAAGGATTTAAGGGAAATTCGGGTTATTAATTCAAAACATAGTAGCATAAAACGTTTCGCACTTGATTCGCTTATTTGTGCTTAGTTTATATAATATACAGGGTGGCTATAATTAAAGTCACGCTTTGAAATGGTCATAAAAGGAAAACTACCGGACCAAATGTTATCAAACTTGGTAATAGTTTAAAAGAGGTCATGAGAATTTATTTACCGCTAAAAAATGTTCGTTAACTCACCACCAGGGAGAGGAAATGCGCTGTATGCAACATTTTTAAGCAAAGTAGGACATGAAGACACCGGTTTAAAATTTGTTGAATCATTTCTGAAACGTGTTACAAAGCCTGTTCACTGTGTGTTCTCAAAAGCGCATTTTACGGTGAGAATTTAATCAATTTAGCGGAACCGAAAGGTGCGATGCACCGACATGTGCGTAACATTCGTTCTGATATGCTAAGAACTACTGTTGAGAATGCAGTAATGCGATTTAACTTTCTTTCGGAAAAGGTGGACGCCAACATTGAATATGTTTTGTAACACGTTTCAGAAACGATCAAACAAATTTTAAACCGCTGTCTTCATGTCCTACTTTGCTTAAAAATGTTGCATACAGCGTTATGTCCAACTGGTGGTGAGTTTTGAGTTTTATTATTATTTTTTTCTTGCCGGAAAAGTTCGCATTACCTTTTCTTTAAACTATTACCAGGTTTGATAACATTTGGTCTAGAAGTTTTCCTTTTATGATCATTTGAAAGTGGAACTTTAATTATAACTACCCTGTACATTTAATTACAAAGTATCGATAATGTACATTCAAGAAATATATTTGAAAACGAGTAAAAAGTATTGCCGTAAGTTAAAATAATTTTATTTAAATAGGAGGCAAAATCGCATGGAAACTAAAGTGATGTCATTTAGTGCTCATTGTTTTAAAATACTAATTTTAATGCAAGTTATATGTATGTATGCTTCACGTTTCTCAAACAGTGGGGTCGAATTCATCCGAATTTTTGTTAAAAATACGTTAAGACAAGATAATAAAGATTATCAGCTTTGCAAAAAAAACTCAATATTCAGCCGAAATTCTGATCATCGGCTTTCATGCTCGATTGACACCTATGCTGCATAGACGGTGAACATGCTCAAATAATAAATATCGGCGAAATCGGTCATGATCATCAAACTGAACCCCAGTTTTAAGTTCCCAGTTCCCAGTAACGAGAAACTCATTTGCAGACATCACTAGAACTCGCTGACAGACGGATTATCCTATCTGCCTATCTTTCCTAGGTTGATACCGATTCTTAGTGATGCTTACAGCTTCCATTCCAAGTAAGTATGTGAAATTTTGAAACATCCTGTGCAACATGTATATCTATATAAATTAACTAATCCGGCGATGCATTTCTGTAGAAAACAAGAAAATGTAATTTTTCCCAATTCTTTATCACTTCATTTCGAATTTAGTATTTTTTGAAAGTTTATATCCAGTAAATTTCTATAACCGAGATCTTCCAAGCAAATAATTGAAAGCTTAGTTTCAAATTTATTGCGATACCGTTTTAAAATTTTATTTTAAATATATATTTTTTAAAAAAAATTTATATGAACTTTTTCTAAATATATATATTAGCATCTACAGTATAAATAAGTTCCGACACCTTATCTGAATTTTTAAATGAAATTTTTCAAAGTGGAAAAACCTTAATTAAGATTTCTAACTTTGGAACATAAGAATTCAGCATTAAAAGCGAGTTGTTTCGCTTCTTTTGAGAGAAACTAATTTCACGCTTGGTTTCATTTACGAATACAATTTTCACGATTTAAAAATAAATGGAGAGGCGGTCTCTATTCGAAATTTTTTGTGCGAAATGTTTTGTGTGTGGTGAAAAATAATTTTCTAGTGAGTTATCAAACAAAACGTTCCCAAATTCAGAAATTACTAAAAATATTCTAAAAGTTATCAAAATAATTTTTCATGTTGTTGGTAATCGCATGACTTTTTGTTTTTGTTATTCTGTAGTGGCAATTGATGAGCATGTTGTCGAAACTTTCTTGTTTTCCCCTTAATGGATATGCAATCTTTTCCCGAGCATAAAAATTATTGATAAGGAATGAAATCGTGAACGACGTGAGATTTCAGAGCTTTAATTTTCCTTCAGAGTGCCGCATGAAGGAATTTTATACTTCATAGTATTGTAAATTAAAAGGTCAATCATGCATTTTGGATGCAACTTCTGGGTAGCTGATTGAAACTAAAATTTGACACATAACTACAATTGTAGTCACAACGGATTTCATTTATATAAGCCATTGTGTTTTTCATTATTGAGATTATATGCAAACTAAAGTGCAGACAATTAGTATTTTGATAGATTTAGTTCAAAAGTTGATAATGACATATACTTTAAATGCTAAAATTGTGTGCAAAGTGTGATATGTCTAGCATTTACGTTTTGTAGTTAGTGTTTAATTTTACTCGTGATAAAGGCAAACATCGCGGAAATTTCCTTAAAATTTGACAGAAATCTACGTATTTGGTTTAAAAACCACTTATTAAATTCAATTCTATTCATCTTACATTCAAAGTGCTTTTAATGCATTAATTATGAATAAAAGTGAAATTATTTAAATTGTAGCTTTTGAAAAGAAAACATATTTTGATGCAAATTTTAGCATTTATTTACAAAAACTAGAATTGTTCTAGACAAAAAAAATTAAAAAATTACAGTTTCTCTTTTCTTTGTAACATTATATATGCAACATTCTTAGAGTGTAACTATTATCTAAGAATTATATTCAAAAATAACATTGTGTGTAATATATGAAGTTATCTGAGAAATTTTGGAATTTTTTCAACAATATTTATATTAAACAATCCTAAATATACTTCTAGAGCATGTCAAGTCAAATCTATAGTTCATTACATTCTTCATAACATAATTAGTATTATTTATCAATCTCATTAAGATAACTTGATTTTTTTTTTTTGAAAAATGACAACATTCATACTGAAAAAAAAAATCACGAAAAAACTCGTTCAGAAAATGCTTTTAAAGTTTTTAAATAAATATAAATAAGCATCCCCTATTTGTCAATAGTTTGTTATAACTTAGCTTCAACTTTTCATAGAGACAAACTAAAGATATTACTGGAAAGAGAAATATACCCATGTTTTGAAACTGCAAAAATAGAAATGTGGATTTTCAGTGAAATTAATATTTTGAACCTAATCGGATACATCAAGGTATCGCAGTTACAGACAGACAGACATGATACTGAAATTGTATTTTTCAGACTAGGGGAGGTCTGAAATAATGAGGTTCATCAACATTTCAAAGTCGAATTTTCGACAAAATTTCATCGAATTTTCGATGTTTACATATCGTCGAATTTTTAACGATTATTATTTTTAACAGAATTAAGGATAACAGATCGTCGAATTTTCATCGATTAAATAAATATAATATAGATTTTATTTGCTTAAATTAAAATTTGAAATCATTTCTTATAAGCAGTAACCCCTTTTTTTTCATTTGGCTAAAATACATAAGATAAGTATTATATTTGAAAATCAAAACTACGTTTCTACCGAATGTGTAAAAAATGGATAGCGGGAAACTAAAATTAAAAATGTGCAACATTTTTATTCAATATGAATAGCAAGAAACATATTGAAAGTTATACAAAAGTTACACATCTTAAAATGCATCTAGAATAAAATTTTCCTCTTGACGATATGGTCTGAAGTTACGAAAGATATCACAGTTTCGAGAAAAAAGCACGATATAAATTCAAGTCACGTAGCATGCCTCATTTTTTTTTTTTTTTTTGCAATACGTTTATATATTCACCGAATGATAGAAACTTCAAAAATATATTTTAGAAGAACAAGTGTTGGGCATATATGCCGGGCAAAGAAAAATTTCAATTAAGTAAAAATGCAAATTAAATAAATATAATACAAATAAAAAAAGTAATACAGTTAAAAATAAACTAAATTTTAGTTTGTTCGTAAGTTGTGTAAAAAAATAAACGAAAACTGAATACACAAAAATAGGATAAAATTATAAAACAAACTAAAAGACAAAAAAAAATTATAAGAATATCATTAAAACTGACTCTTTCAGTGGGAAATACACAAACTAATCAAATATGATATTTTTAGTAGATTAATCGTTAAAGAAATACCATTCAAATTGAGCTTTAGTGAAGATTATAAAATGATTTTTTTAACTTGAATTGAATTTTCTCCGATTAAAAAAACAATCAAAACTGAGCCAAGATTTTAAGCTTATCAAATGTAATGTAAAATCTGTCCAGTTGAAAAAATTGGAGAAATTCAATTTCGCGTATTTGACTTTCTAAGTTTAACCAAAATGTCATTTAAAAAGAATTTGATGTAGCAATTTTTCAAATAATGAATTTTGTAATTCATATAATCTATGGAATTGTCTAAGACAAAATGAACCCGAATTATAATAATTTGCCAATTTCTAATGAAACTAAACATTTGCAGATAAAAAGCAAAACAGAAAGCAAATTGTCTTTATCATTCTATAAAAAAACAATTTGCAAATGGAACCCGAAGCAAAGCACTAAGCAAATGATCTTTATCATTCTATAAAAATTCGCAATTGGAACCGGAATTATAAGAATTTGCCAATTTCCAATAAAACTAAAAGATCATTTGCTTTTTATCTGCAAATGCTATCATTCTATAAAAAGAAAGTTTGCAGATGGCGGGAAAAATGGCTTGCTTTTAAAAATTTACTAAACGGAGATTTTAAGCGAAAATCTTTAGAACAAACAACATATTTTGGAAGATATTTATAAAATGAAATATAAAAAACAAAAAATAAACAATAAATAAGAACACGGAAGCATTTTTTTTTATGGAACAATATGAAATGTAAAATTTAATCTCAATGACATGTATAAATCGAAATTAGTTCTTGTTTTCTAGAACAGATTTGTTGCAAAACATTTTTTTTTTTTTTTAGTTTGTAAAAGTTAAAGGAAAAAATTGAATTAGTATCTTAAAAAGTATATTTTTTGAAGAATTTTAAATTGGAAGATAATCTTTTCGGTATGTATTGCAGTAAAGCATGAAGATCTTAATTAACTTTTAATTAAAAAAACCTTAATTAACATGAATTCTAAAAAATTGGCAACAGTATTTAAAAAATTCATTTTTTTTGTGTTTTGTAAAGCACGTGTGTCAAATTTGTCAAGCTTTGTTTTTTGATCACGTTATCAAAAAGAAAATCTAAAAACTATAATCTAAAAAAACACGCAAACAGGCATTTCTTTTTAGATATAAAGAGAAATCGTGGATTGATCAATTTTTAAATTCCATGGATGTATTAAACTTTTCTATTGATTTTTCTACTATATAAATGAACATTATAGTGTCGTGCTTTGAAAAACCATCTCAAATTGGCGTATGATAAAATGATAGAATGTGCATTCGCGCGCACACACACACTAAAAAAAAAACAAGTTTTGCTTGACTCAAAAATAAGATAAATTCGCCATAAATTTAAATTAACCGGCATAGTGCAAAGGCAGCAGAAACGGAATAAATATTCACAATTCTTCTTTTTATTTATCAGACATAAAATATTTACTTTATGTCGTTCATCATATCCAGTCACTCTGTTGAAAAACATTGTTTGATTTTGTGATATATAAATTTATAGCAGCATGTTCCTTATATGGATGCAGAAAATAGATAAAAATTCTGATTCTCAAGAAATAAAGTGAGTGCTTGCAATATTATCTCTGTACAAGTAAGTGCAGACTAATAAATTTATTTTTTTACTAGTCTATAGACTGCTTTGCGATAAAGTTAGAATCCAGACATTAAAAAACGTAATATTATTGCCTTATATTCTGATTCCGGAAATTTCAAAATCTGCAAGCATTAATTAGATTTTTGTGAACCTCTATACTTCTAAAATAGAAATACCCAATTTATGACAACTTATTACTGAAAATATGTAATCCTAAATGGTAGAAAGATATTTGAGAAAATTTATTAAAAGCATAGGCAATGAAAAAATAACCATATATTTTTATATTTTACAGTGCATTTGCCAATTTATATGGATATAAATATGAATTTTTTTGTTCTCCCATCTGTCTTTAAAACAATTTGCGAATCCACATATTTGATTTATGAGAAAAAAGAAGTTTTAACCATCTTCTTCTTGATATCATTAAAATTAAAACACCCAAAAATACCAGAACGTCCGAGTTTTTCTTTCAAACATAAGACTAATTCCTAACCCCTTCCTTTAAAAACCACAAAGATAATTCGACTTCTTGAGGTGTTGCTATACAACAAATGACTTCTCCTAATTGATGGTTAAGTAAATGCTCAGACATTCTTTAATAGTACTCCGAAAACCAACGGTCATCTAAATGTTTCTAGCAGTGCCTATCCAACGAACCAAGAACTCGCCATGGTTGTTCAATCACATTTAACCATAGGATTTTATAATGATAATCGGGCATCTTGGGTTAAAACAGTATTTTCGTCAGATAACACAATTTTCAATTTCAGTACAATGATTATATAATGTAAATCATTAGCTTGTTAAATTGAATTGTCATCGAATTCATATACCATGGAACAAGTTGAGCGATGAAGAAACGTTGATTCAAAAATGTGGAGAATTGCCCGAAATTTTTATAGAAATCTACGCTTATGGTTATAAAATCAAATGACGAATTTTATCGGCCGTGAGTGTGTTGTGCTGACTTGCATAAGAAAAATGAGACAACTCTTGGCAAATTTTCAGAAAAATTTTGTTTTAAATTATAAGACTGAAATCTACACTTTTAGTATCAAAGATCAATACCAAGTTTCATTTGTTTAGCTTACTCCATATCTGAGAAAGTCTGATAACAAAGAGACATATAAAGTAGTAAATGGAAAATAAATATTACTTCGGACATAGAGGTCTAAAGTCAGATTTATCAAAATCTCAAAATCAAATTCGTTAATGACTATCCGGCAACGGTGATTAACATATTTGATAGAGAATATTGGTTTTTCTGGCTGTTATATGAATTTTGTTTATTTTAATTTTCATCACGGTTTTTTTTCGAGGGGGGGGGGAGAATTGAATTGGAGGAGTTTAATGGAATCAATCTACAAGAAATTATAGTAAATACAAATTAAAGAGAGTATATATTACGAAATAAAAGTGGAAGTAAAATTCCTGTTGCGGAGCTAATGCTGATTGAAAATAACATTTAACCATAGTTTAAACATTCCCAACGCAATTTTGTTTGAACACTTCAATACGCGAATTTTGAAATTTTAAAATAAATGTTCGCGGATTTGAAAAAAAAAAAGATAAATTTTGAAAATAAAAAAATACTTAAAACAATTTTTATTCTAAAATTTCTTTTTTTTTAATCTTAAAAAATAGTAAAAAGAATTCTTTTGCAAAAAATTTCTATTAATTATTATCATAAAAAGTAAATTACATATCAAATTTCATACAATATACGCAATGGAGGATTAAGCTGACTAAAAAGAAAAAATAATGCTGAATGTTTTAATGGTGCAATGCGATTTGTTTTTATTATAATAAAATTCAAACATCATTAAAATTGCTTATATAATTCAATTTTTTAATGCATTGCAATTAAAAATGTAGGGGAATAAAAGTAGCCTCATTAAATAAGTAATTAATAAATTCTAAAATAGTTTAAATATCATTTTTGTTTTGGTGAATTTCAAATCATGGTGAAATTCAAACCATTAAAACAGAGTATCAAATGATGTTTTTAATAATCATTACAATTAAACAATATATATAAATAAAATTGGTATTATTAAGTAAGTTACTATTGTGTTCTAAAAATAGTTTAAAAATCCTTTCGTTGATCATTTTCGAAAGATATCACTGAAAATCACATAAAAAGACTTTTGTAATTTAAATTAATTTTTTAAATTATTTTTTGAATAGTTGACAGTAACTACCTTCTTCACTTAAACATCATATATACAAAATTTCATGAAGATCAAAGGATGACCTAGCTTTGTATAAGAACATTCACATTTTCTCTTTTATACATATACATAGATTATATTTGTCCATATTATACTAGTCATGTGAGTAATTAAACAGACAATTCCAAAATTATTAAGAGTTTTGAGAATAATAATTGTAAACAATAATCCTTAACAAAATACAAAAATAATATCTAACGTCATTATTAGCTCATAAAACAACTATTGCTAACTATTTCTATTGCGTTTAGCGAATATCTTATTTATCCTAAAAGATTAGAAATTTGTAGCAAGAAAAGATTTCCTTTTAGTTCTGCATGCATTTATTCAAATTTTTGATTAGATATCACGTTCATGTAAATAGAAACCAGACTTTTATTCTCTGAGAGATCTCATATAATCAAATATGCGCATAAATATATGCATTATGAGGCGAAATCTGAGCAGACTGGAGATTCCCTGGGACTACCAATCATATTTCAGCCGGCATAGATAGTATCTGCAATTTATCACGTGATGGTCCACGTTATCATCTATGGCATAACAGATCAATTATAGTAATAAAATGATATGAACCAGATTAAATTACTGATTAGATTGTCATGTTTGACAAAATTTGACTTCTGATATAGTTGGGAGGCTTCTATTGGGGTTGTGATCTTCTTTCAAACTTTGTATTTATTTTAAATCTTTATATTTTCGATTATTTTGCTGCGAAACTTTAGTTCGTAGTGAATTGATTCGTATTTTAAGATTGAAGATTTGAGATCCTATTTCATCAAACATCTGTCATGAATATTAGACTTATGTATATTAATTTCTTAGCTATCTTAATTTATTCATTAGCTTATTGCATAAATTCTTCAATTTTGAGAATGTGATATGGATTCGACTAAAAATTCATGGAATACTTGGATTTTTTTCGATCTGTAGCCTCCTCAAATTGTATAAGTTTTAATTATAAGCTTAATATACCATAATTCGATGCACGTTTACTGCACTGAGAGGACGATTAACGGGTTAAAACTGATATTTAGTATAAAATCTGCCTACACAAAGTTGAAGCTAAAAGTTTTATAGATACGGGTCAGATGTTATGAAGTTCAATATTCCGAGATAATTCTGAAAATAGTTTTCGTATTATTTTATGTCAGGATACTAATAAAATTTAAATAAAATAATCCTCAAAGAAAGTTGAGGATGTTTAAAAAACCTTTAGAGAAATTAAACCTATCTACTAAATATAATTCTTTTATGAAGATTATTACAAATTCTATTCGGAGGATTTCATAGGCAATAACATAAGGCAATACTTAATTCTGAAACCTATGTTAAATTTTGCCTAGAGCGCTTGTGAATTAATCAGTTTAGTTTAAGTGAAATGGTTCAAGTTAGTTTAATTATATTAAAGTCCGGTTTTGAAGCAACCATTCTTAACCATAGAGGAAGAGGGAATAAAAGTTTTCTCTGTCTACAGGAACTGTAAAACTCTCGGGCCATTTTTTATAATAGGGAAAATCATTAATGTTTGCAATTGTTTTTTTTAATTTTTTTTAATAATTGACTATTTTTCTATTTACATTTTAGCATACGGCCTAAGGAAATATTTTTAAATAGTACATACTACTAGTGTATGAATATTTTCTTTATTTTTAGTTATCACTAAATCATTTAATTTAAAAAAAATATTATTGAGAAAGAGCTACCTTGAAATATTTTAACATAATTTGTATGGGTTAACTGATCATCTGTAAATTGATAAATGTCTGATTAAAAATTATTTAAATATTCTACAGAAAAAAATGTTGGACTTACAGCTACCAATTTTGGCACACAGTTATTTCGCAGATAGTAGCAGTTCAATAAGGAAACGGTTTTCAGATATATAACATTATATATATCTAAATATCGTAGTTTTTTCATAGAAGATAAGAGATTAATACATATAGAACCTCCGAACAAATACATACCCATGTCAGTCTATATTTGGTCAGGGAACCCTTACAACTTCGGTTCGCCCATATTAAGACAGAGAATAGCAGTGTGATATGATTTAACGGCTGGACATTTTATCAGAATAAAGGTAGTATATGCAATACCAGCATTTGGATATGATTCGCAATACAGTTATAGAAAATGGAACTGAAGAAAAAAATAAATTTTATCTTTCTTCAGCATTGCATAGCATCTAATAATCCTAACAAATGACATTACTATTATCGGAGAAATGTTCCACTCTTTATATATTATATATATATATATATATATATAATGTAAATAATTATTTTGTAATTAAGAACAAATAAGAACTCCATAGAAACTTACTTGAGGGCAATTTATTACATCTTGGACGTCATTGGGCATGATTGGGCTCAATTTAGGTAGGTCACTAATTACGTCATTGGCTATGATTACTGAATCGTGTTATGGAATGTTGAAATGCAAAAACGCTTAGAAATGAAACGAAAAATTCTGTGCAAAAGCGCTTTAGAATTCCCAACACGTGGAACCATGCTTTGGAAGCATTTCCGAACCATCATTGAATGCATGATTCTGAGTTGTCTTAAAAAGCCTTGCTCCTCCTAAAAGTTTTAAGTCCTAGGGCAGAGACATCCCGTATACAATCAATAAATGATTTATTGTACACCATCTCTTAGTTTGGAGTTTCTAGACAAAGTAGCTTAACTTGACATTGTATTCGTTGGTTTATTGTAAACGCACGGGTAATGAATTGGCCGTCGCCGATAGACAGTTTAGAAACAGATCATTCTGAAATATTTTACAAGCGTTTACGGTTAAAATAAAATTCATGAAGAACTGTGTTACATTTAAACAATCTAGAGTTTTTAATTGTAGTTACCTGAAATATCTTTCAGAAAATTATCGACGTATCTATTTGGCTGAAGAGTTCGTAATGAGGGAAAAAAATGTGTTAAAGTAGATACGTTGCCGTTGTAGTGGCATGAAAGCAAAATCAAAACCAAATATGATCTAAAGAGAAAGAGTGAAGAAAAATAAAGCAAGAAAGAAAAAGAAACTTTGTAAAGTACCAAACTGATCTGCGATAAGAGCAACCAAAATACCTTCAAATAGTTAATTCTTAGTTTCTGCTATTGCTTTGTGAACGAATTTTGATGCTTTTTGGAATTGGTTTCCGAGCAACCTCAACTTCCATTTCTCCAGCTTTATCGGTTCGTTTTATGTTTTCATTTTCAATCTATTATTGTTGTTTTTTTTTTTGTTCAACAAATTTTCATTGTGAGGGAAAAAATAAAATTGAAATTGTTATTGTAACATTGCAAGTTTAAAAAATAATTTCAAGACAAGATGCAAGCTCTGCCAACCTAATTAATGGGCCTATTCTGATTTAATTACTTGAAAATTAAGGGAAAGGGTGGAGGCGGCGAGAATACCATGAATGATGAAAATGTGCAGAGATTTTAGTATAATGAATTGAAAAAAATGAGAGGTATTTTCACGGTTTTTTTTTTTTTTTTTTTTGTTCAAGTCCTTTCCTGAGAGAATATTTTTTTAACCAAATCTAGAAATACAAGGTTCCGTTATCTATTGCTTTCAATAAAAAACGACACATAATAATATGGCAACGATAATTTAAATAATGAGCAATTTATTAGGTAATTTCAATTTATAGAAAAAGAGAAAATATACGTTTTATATTTATATTTTATTATTATATTTCTATATATTTTATTTGTTTTAAATTACTTTTATTATTATATTTCTATTTATTATTTGTATTTATTCATTTGTATGTTACCTGTAAATTAATATTGTATTTATCTAATTTGAAATGTAACATGTGGAATGTTATACAATAAGGTTTTGCGTTTGAAATTTCTATATTAATTTTAAATTAATACGATTTAAATGTTTCTCTAGATTTGATTCTGTATCTATTTACATTTTATTTTACTTTATAATATATTTTCATTGTCATTTGCCTATCTTTGACTCTAATTATGGATTTGCTCTGAAGATTTTTGCTTTCCAATGGAATTTTTTTTCAGTTTAATGTCATTGCACAAACATATTTGACTGATGATCGTTAAGAGATTCTATTATGATGTAAAAAAATGTATTCCCACTTTCAAAAATCGTCTATTTTTCATCTCATTCAAATTATTCATATTTTGACTGTATTTAAATTTAAAAACTTTTTGCATCAATAAATATGCTATAACAATAATTTTAGTTATACACTAATGATGAAAAATCACTATAAAACTCTAAAACATTTAGATACCTATTAAAACTGAAAACCGCTATTTAAATTCTTTATATTATAATTGATGCTACCAATTCAGAACATTCGGAATTCAACGCTACTTCAGATAAATTGTCTTAAATCACGTCTCGTGTTATCACATTTTATTTACCTTGCTTGTAAGATAATTATTCTCGTATTCCAGAGTACAAAAAATTGTGGAATAAAAAACAAACTTTGAATCTTGCATTACACATTGCATTAACAGCTGCTGTAATCATTACATTTGCAGCTGTTGTGTAAATAGAAAGCAGCTGCATTTAATTGGCAGTTTGCTCTTACAAATTGTCATCAAATGTAGTTATATTGATGAAAACATCATTATGAAACCGATTTCAGATAAACCATCTGGTTATTTGCTTTGAATACGAACGGAACATAATGATCGTTAGTGGTTCTATATACATTAATGTTGGATAAATATTTGCAAAACTCGGCAGTTTTAAGTAAATGCAAGCTGGAAAACTCAAACTGCTTTGATTAAACAAGCAGCGAAATAATGAAATGTAACTACTTTATGGAATGTTGAAGGAGCTATAAAAATTTTGAAAAACAATATAGGAATATTTTTTCGTATGTGAAGTATAGATGAAATATTGAAATTAAAAAAAAAAATCGAACTCTAGATTTTGGTAGAATTACATGTTTCGGACTTGGCTCTGTGTTTGGACTTGGCTCTTTGGCTCTCTGAGTACAAAAACTCAAAAAAACATTTTGAACTAAACGGATAAAATTTGGTATATAGATTTAGCACTAAGTTCAATCAAATGTTTCAATCAAATTTTGAACGCATCTCATTCAAAGCAAATCTCTCTGCCTGTCTAGCGAACTTGGTATTTACGAAACGTAAGAGTTAAATAAATATATACACCACATTTTATTTAACATCAAAAATGTAGATTCTTATCAAAGTTTGAAACAAATGTGTCAAAGGGACAAACAAATGTCGGTCTTTATTCTCACATGAATGTAAGCACGAAGATTTAATTCAATGAAATTCCGTATACGAGCTTTAGACCACAGCTTTAGTTTCATGCCAAATTGGGCTTTCAAGTGATCAGAACAAAAGATGTCTAATAAGATACATATTCGTACGATAGAGTCAATAAAAATGCCAGTTTCATGCCAACGATCTTTATCTTGTAACTATTTTTCTCCAATGAAAAAAAAAAAAAAGATTCACGGCTTTACAAAATGTTTGCATTTTTATATGCGGAAAAGACTCATTGGAGAATGTGCGAGTAAGTTTCATGGAAATCTTTCCCTCTAGTTGTCTATGCACCCAAGTCAAAATCATAAATAGTGTAATCATGAAAACGCAAAAAAGTGCTGTTAAAATTTAAAATTTTTTTCTTACTGCATTATTAAAATTTTTCTTAATTATTTCCCTGCTGTGTAATCTAATCAAAAATGTTGTTAATGCTGGTGCAATAATTAGTTATTTACCAAACTGAGACACGAAAAAGTACCATTTAAAGCGGGAAGAATTTATGAATTGTATTTATTGGTCTTGAATCGTGCATTGACACTTCAGAATTAAATATAAATACAAACGTGCTTGATTGAATTAAAGCTTCGAAAAATAGTTTTAGCTTGCTGTCATATATATATAATTATAGCAAAATAATTGTCGTAACAATGTTTTAATGATGCATTTCACTAATTCAAATAATAATTTGGAATGCAAGTATTTATATATTGCAGTTTTTACCTTTAACAATTAATTTTGTTAATTGATAAACCATAGTAAGACGTTATTCGTTAAAAAATATTTGTAAATGAAACACCAATTTACAGCACTTCAGTATGATGGTTAGATTAATTCGTTCGTAAACCTCCAAAATGTAAACAATTATATAATTTTTTATTGCATTTATATGCATGTAAAACAATTTTTGATTTTTGAAGAAGTAGGTGTTGAAATTATTAATGATATATTTTATTTTACCTGAAAGATTTCATACATTTCCCATTATTTAGATTTTTTTTATTATAACTATTACTAGTGTCAGTTCGAAGAACAAAACGAAAAGCGGGGGGGGGGAATAACAATTGGAAACATTTTGAATTTATATTTAATTTATTTTTATTGAATTACTCTTTCTATTTGAATTTATATTTTGAATGAATTATTAACATATCTTAGAAAGGAATTCACGAAAATAGTATTTTATGTTCAGAATAAAACTTCAAGTCCGAATGGGAAAATATCTTTGAAATTCAGAAGCGAAAATGATTTTCAGAAGCGAAATTATTTTAAGAACGTGGATAAATTGAATTACATATAATGTAATAAATTTAATTGTGTGCATATCTTTTAAACATGTTTTAACAGATGCTTAGCCGAGAAGAATCGACTTTTGAAATTTATCTGGCATTAACTATTTTTATTTCATTTCAGAGACGTAATTTGTACAGATAAAAAGCGGTAAGAGATACGTCAGTATACATCGCGACACAAGAGCAAAAGAGAGACATTTTTTCCTTTCATCGAATTTATTATGAAATTTTAACAGGGATTTTTTTGATATGTATAGCCTAAGTAATGAGTGTTAGGGATTTTTATTCCTTCACTTAAAGCGTAAGAAAATACTGGTTTATACAGGCTCTCTATAAAAAGTTTTATAGAGAGCCTGTGGAATGGAATTAAATAAAAAAGTGAAATTATATCAGGAAATAAGGGACCATTTTAGAGCCAAATTAATATGGTCTAAATTACGATAAAAATTAGGAAACTAATTATTATTTGAACTAGATCAAGAGATATCATTACATACATCTGCAAGGTATTGCATTTTTATTGATTATTTTTTAAGTATGTATTACCTACAGTTTTGTGCGGTATATTTATTTGGCATAAAGAAAGAAGTAAAGTAATTCACTGAGTATATCTTAAGATACAATAAATGATCGGAGATGGAAATCATTTAAGTTTTACAAATTTCTGTTCATAAATCATCAAATCACTCAAACTCAAGCTTATTAACTTTGTGTTTGTCCGTGTAATCTAATATGCGCTGAAGGTGAATTGCGTTCACAGAAAGATTCTCTTCTAAAGCTATAAAAGTCCTGATGACTCTCACAAGGACTCTTTTCTGTTGTTTACCTTTCCTTTCAGTTATTGGCGATTGCTTGAAACGCAACCGGCAGAAATGCAAAGAAATTTGGATAACAGTTCTAGATTAAGCTTTTTATGCTTTTATCATGAAGAAATAGTATGAAAATTTATGTGTAAAAAGAACTCCATCCGTAAATTATATCTAGAAAATATTTTATTTGTGCAAAACATTTTATCACTCAAAGTCAGTAATGTGCGTAAAAGCATGATATAATCCACTGCCCCTTTAATATGCGATAATTAGCTTCTGAATAACAACTAGTGTTAAGAAGGCTTTTTATATCATCGTGCACTAACCAAAAATTAAATTTATATTGCTATAGCATGTATATTGATCGGAAAATACCGACAAAAAACGTATAATAAGCCTAAATATAAATGTATTGTATATACTTAAATATCTTATAGATATCCATATCACTATTCTGAAACAACAGATAAATTCTTTTAACTAAGTAAGTTTCAGTTTGAGAATTAATTTGCTTCTATTATAAAACAAAAGCGATAGAATGTATTTTTTTAATTCTTAGATTTTAAGAGAATATTTTCTAAAAACTTTCTTATTATCTTTCCCGTTGAGGATTACAGTTTTCAAGTTAAAACAAAATACTTTGAAATATATATTTATAGTTGCTACAAATTGCTGAGTATTTTGTTATTTAATTAGGGAAAGAAATTACCTGGAGTTTAATTTTTTAAGATATGTTGCTCGAACTTTGTTCTTAAATTTATGAATTTTACTTCCTTAGAGAAAAAAAATCACATTTAAGCAATCTAATATAGGAAATTGTTAGTTTATAAGGGATAGAGAGTTATGTGAATTTTGCAGTACGTAAGTCGTCTATATTAGACTTTTATCGTAAATTATGAATTAAATTCTGGTAGATATACCCAGAGTGCTTTTGTATAAAATTTTAAACTATTAAAAAATTAGCTATTTAATTAATTATCAGAAAAAAAACTTTTTACTTACTCGCTTGCGAAAAAAATTTGAATTAGTCCTAATAATTATTTGTGGAAAAGTTTATAAATTCAATCAATTCAATTTATAAATTTAATCCCTTCAGATTAATTGCTGAAAACTACGAAGTATACATCTCATATGCGACTAAGAGTAAAACATTTACTTTTAGAATTTGACGAGATCAGAAGCAAAATACTTTATCGTCTGCACTTCTCCCCGAGGAGGGGGCACCTCGAAATGAGGATGAGATGCTTCCGTCATGGGGGTTGGATCTCGCCACCCTGGAGGGTACACTAATAGGTGGGGGATCTGATTCCTCCTCTCGATAACGGGACGTACTTCCTTCGGGGAGGGTTGTACCTTGGCCGGTGACGGCCCTTAGGACTCAACCACAGTTCCTGCCAATGTTGCTGTTGCGGAGGTCCGGTAATTCAGTTTTATGGTTTAAATCCGTGTGCCTTCGTGGCGGGTCGGAGAGTTAGATGGTTGACTTATCGTCTGCACTTCTGATTTTAATTAAATGTTATATTGAGTCATAGTAATGTGTCATGAAGAGTATTGTGATGATACTTTGTCTCTCACAGATGCCATACAAATATATTATCAAATAATTCAACCATTTCTGATGTTTGATTTAATGCGTTACTTAAGACAATGTCATAGTATAAATTTATAAATTTATTTCAAATGCTTTTGTTATATTTTCAAAAATGCATTACATATCTCCTTCGAATCTTATGGTACGGAGATGAAAAAGGCTTTCAATGGAGAGCACCCAACTTCGAAAGCATTGCCGTATATACTGGATGATAGAGAGTCTTCAAATTTCCCACAAGCATAAATGCAAAATGTGGGATCAGTATTTATGTCTGCAATAGTGCCATTGCTTGTCCTAATATCTCTAACATGGATGTCACCAATGGAAATGTTGAATAGTATTATGCCTTTTTTTTCCTTTATCTTCCCTTTTTTTTTTATCCTTCAAGTGCATTATTTTACATGTGACATGCGCATCGTATTTGTCACCAATATTTTCATTCTCACTCAATATTTTTATTTTACATTAAGAAAAACAATTGTTATTTTATAATTTAAAACAATAAGAAATTAAATTTTGCATCTCTGCAAACATTTGATACTCGCATTATCAATGTAGTTTGTAATTTTTAATAAATCAAAGTTCTTGTTGCTACTTTTTAACAAATACATACTTTATTATAATTTTAAGGGCATAAACGTCTAGTTCTGAATTGTGCACATTTATTTACTCTAATATCCGATGTTAATTACAACTACTCGTGAAAAATCAATCATGTATCTTAGATATAAGAGGCGTTCGCTTTTTATTTCCTAATAACGCGAACATTTGAATGATAAAGTTTAATAATGCTCCCATAGAGCCGTTCCCTGCTTCTGTGAACTAATTCATCAACCAAAGTACCTAAATAAATTTTCGCTTAAAAATATTCTGGAATTTGAGCAAAGCTTCATGGGAAAGATTTAACTGAAAAAGGACCTTAAAAATATGACAAATAGTTTCCATAATTCAATTTATTTTTTCATTTAAAAACGGATCGATTATCGGTTATTTGGTAGATGTACAAAGGAAAAAAAATATAGTAAAATACTGAAATAAAAGTGTAACGACTTTTAAGAAGGAAATATAAAATTAACTTACGTCAAACTCTTTTGATTCTTGCTCAAATCCATCAAAATAAATGACACGAAAATCAATTTTTGTGTCATCTTCATCACTCATATTCGTATCAATTTTGATCAATCAGGATCTTTCAAATTTCTTTAATAATGGGGTCAATGAAATTCAATCGACTTTAAAACATCAATATATTAATTCATCACTAAAAGACTATTTTCTAATGTAAAAAAATCCTGCTAGTTTTCTAATGGAACTGAATGCATCCCGTTATACTAAGTGCCACATATCCTTGTAAACATTTTGGGATCCACCATTTTAGACGAAGCCTAGGGTGTGCATTTTTTAATGCATAATGGAATTATTGTTGCAAGTTGTACAGCAGAATACCTTTAATCTCATAATAAATTTTGTGTTTTTCCAAAATGCACATATTAATTCTTATACGCAAAAATGCATCCCTATTACGCCTTTATTTTAAACTGGATTAAAATTATTATAGAATCTATTTTTTAAATTTAATTACAGATAAAGAATTATGACGGTATATGAGCTAAAATATATATTTAAAGATCACACACACATACCAAAGATCTGTATTACTTACCTCCTTTTCGCCAAATCCATGTAATTAATACACAATCACATGTTTTCTTTATTATGCTTAAAGACAACTCTCACATTCACATATCTTGGCATTCACTGTCTTTTCCAAAGTCTGTGGTGGAATGAAGATCCTTATGATACATGTATTGGAAGCAAGAGGACGTATGTTTTTGTTAACATTTCTTTAATGATCCCATTTCACACAAAATATTAAAGACAAGACATTAACGCACACCCTCTTAACAGAATAGCAACCCGTCTCCTTGTAATTACAATCACAATGCACTATGGGATGCGTACTTCATTTGGCATCGCCATCTATTACCCAAAATAGAAGGCAAAGTAATGCAACAGCTACATTTCTGAAATTTTATGTTGAAGAGATGGGGAATATCCATCTTAAATACCCATAAGAAATGGGAATTTGTAGACATTTATTAAGTTTTGATTGAAACCCATTTAGAGAAATTCTGTTTATCCGTCTAGAAGTTAACAAGCGAAATATAAAATAAAAAGAGCTAATCGGAAAAAATTTGATGATAGAATTGACATAAAAATCTGAAGATTTATGTAACATTTGGAACCAAACCCGATAAGGGATTGACCACTCTTCTGTAGCTTTCATCTTCATTTTTTTTAAAAAAAAGTAAGAAATAGAAAGCAATACCCAATAGGAATGTTTGAAATAAAACCTATTTATTCTTCCAAACACCACAAAAAATGTAACGTTAGACTCACCCAAAATTAATTACTGCATCATAAACAACCAGATAAATAATTTAATGAAGTCGACTGTTTATTTAATTCATGTTGCACTCCTTTTATTTACAATTCAAAATGGCGAACCCGAAATTAATCTAGTAGTTGTTGGCTTCACATAAACGCATTCAATTATTCCTTCGTATGATTAATAAACACATTTTTTTTCATATTTGATGTCATCAGATCTGAATTAAGAGAAAATAATCTTTCCTGTTTTCGCAATCAAACTTTTTTCGCTAGTAATTGCGTTAAGAAAGTCTGGATTCTTATTCTCCGAGGAGCTTCAGCCCTCATAATCAAATATATCCATAACTGAATCTGTTGGGAATCGAAGTCTGAGAGACCCATGCCTCTGCAAGGTATCCAATCAGATTTCTATATTCGCAATTTGTCTCGAAATTAATTTCTTGTTTGACTCTCTTTGATTAAATAATGGCAATAACGGAAGTCAGTCAGGTGTATCATTATTCAGATTACTAGTTTTAAAAAAATACCAATTCTTGTTGTTAGATGAAATGCTAGTTGCGAATATCACTTAAATATATTGGAACGAAGGTGGTTCTTTAACTGAAATGCGAATAGGACTACAAAATGAAGTTTTTAAAACAGCATTTGAATTTGTGTTAAATGCACATCTTCGCTTTCTATGTGAACTAAATTTGTATGATTTATTATAAGGTTGTTTCTTTTATCTTACAACTTTAGACAAACAATTCTTGCTTATATATTTCGTGTATTTCGGAAATGGTTCTAACAATTTGGATCAAATTTAATATTTAAATAAGGTTTTGCTTTTTAAGTTTATCTATATAGGCGTCTTTCCTGAAAAGCGCGATTTTATACACATAAAAAAAAATTACAAATAAATATTGACATGTAGCTAGCTATACATGAACAGCATAAGCGTATCAGAGATAGAGTAGAGGTTAGGGCTTCGGAAACCCATGCATTTTTTCTCATGTTCGATCCCGATTTTGTAATTCAATTAGACTCCGCTTATCTTATAACTTGAAACGAGCAATTCTTGTGTATATATATAAATTTATCTCGGGAACGGCTCTAGCAATTTGGATTAAATTTATAATTTAGATAAGGTTTTGCTTCTTAAGTTGATCTATATAGGTGCTTTTCCTGAAAAAAACAGGATTTTACACACAAAATAACATTTTTTATAACTAATAGAGCCTTTTTCTATTTGCACTCATTATAAGAAACACAGTTTCGTTTTTTTAAAATAAACATTTATGCGATGAAATTTAGTAGCAACTGACAGCAATATAAATTTTTCAGATCCGAAATGGTGCATTTTAGAGCTTTAGATACTTCAAAGACATTATTCCGGATGTCGAAAGAACGGGAGAGATTCTTTTTTTTTATGAAGAAAATAGTAAAACCATTAATATTAATAAAGATGATGATTAGTACTATTTATTTACAAGATTTATGCTCAATTTATCCCTTATTTCTGTTCGCAATTAACCCTTTATTTACCGAATTATGTTGCCATGAATTCTTCAACTTCATTTTTGCACTAGTAGTTAAGTTTTCTTGCAGAATAATTCCCAGGGAAACCAAGAAAAATATTTTAATTAATAGAAATATCTTAATTTAATTATTAATTAAATATTTTTAATTCCTACTTTTTGCTTATATTAATTTCTTGCTATTTGGGATACATTCTCCGTGTTCTTTAGAATACCATCAGCAAATATTGTCATATTACGAATATATAAACCAGATTTAAATGGTACTTTTAAGTACCATCAGTAAATAAAGGGTTAAATCGTTGATTTTCAACAATCCGAATTGAATTTACAAAGACAATTTCATTAGTATTAGGTTGCAAATTGTACCTAGCAATAAAAAGTACCAGTCTTCCAATTCAAATAAAAATCATTAAGTATTACTATGCAGAAAAAAAAGACTGCTTCCTTCTAAAATACGTTTGGCCATATAAAGTAAGGAATAATAATTTACATTATTCATTTTTCCAAATTTTCTTTGATTTTCACAAGGAATCTGCAAAATCTACATATTTCTAAAACTCTCTTCAAGAAATCAGGAAAGAAAATTGAATAGACTTACTAAATATATTTTAATTTAAGAAAAATAAAAGTCAAAATAGGCATAGCCAACTATTTAAATCAAATTTCTAAATTTGACGTATGCATTTTTAAATTTAGATAAAGATGACAAATCGGGCAATTCTATTTTGAAATAGATGATATACAATTAGTATAACTTTCATGATAAAAGTCCATGTTTTCCATGCAATTCATTAAAACGCATACTATTTAATAGAATAAAAATATTTAATAATTTTACAAAATAATTGTTGAACAATATTTTGCATAAAACGTATTATACAATGTTATAATCAAATGGTTATTTTTAGGATGATAACGGAAAAACGTTTAGAAACAAGTGGTAGTAGTCTCCCCAAAGTTTTCTTGCATATTCTCTAAAAAATGTGTTATCCCAGAAAATGCTTTACATGGTATTGCAGTACAATAGGCACGAAATTAACCTTTGGCACGAATTTAGTATTTTATTCAATCTATCGTGTGATCTTTAGCGAGTTTTTCGTCTTAATTACTGGAATGCGTTAATAGTTACCAAAAATCCAATTTGTGGTTTAGACACGTTTCTCTCAACCAACTGAAACAAGCTTTTGATACAAAACCACATTTGTAATCAAAATTCAATTACCAGATTTGATTCACTGTGTTTTTGCATTACTGTGTTAACATGTTTCTGAATGTACATAAAGACAAAAGTCCACTTCTTATCAATGTTTGAGCCAAAACCAACAGGTGCCTCACTGTAGATGCTAAATCTCTGTTTCAAATCTCGCCTTTCTTGCTCTTTTCGTTTTATAGCAATCGAACTGATATTCTAACAGCCGTATTCCTCGAAACCTATTTTATTCAAAATTTGATAGAAGTCTTTATGCTAGAGAACACCTTATCATATCAACCTTCTAGTTCAAATCGTTTGAGTTATCTTTGTCATAGCCAGATAGATAGATATTCAAACGGACGTTTTCCGCAAATGTGTTTTTCGAATTCCTAGAGGTTGAAAACGTGGCGATTTGCGAAAATCTCGAGTTCGAATTTTTTAACGATTACTCTATACTACGCATACGAAAAAGTAAAATATATATATATATATAAGCATTATTTTATGTTAAGCAGAATGCAGGTGCGACAAACAGTGAAGATACTTTGTATTTTTAAGTTTTTTTTATTCTCTTCCGGGTGGCAGGCATGATTATTTACAAGAAGGCGCAGACAAGGCATGCCCGCTACAGCGCGACACAAGAGCAGAAGTCGGAAAGAGGGAGGAAATAAATTATCCCTCTTCTTATATAACATGAGATACGGATAGGGAAAATATTTCTTCATAGTGCTAATATATTATTAAGATTCTGATAGGGATTTCTGACGCATGTCAATCACAAGAATGGGAAATACAGGGATCTTTTAAAAAATAATGTGCTTACTGGACATTTTAGTAGCCCTTCCAGCGGAGCGTGAGAATGTGTCAGCGTTTTGCCGATTCAGCAATTTTATAAAGCTTCTCTTGGATTAAATAAGTAGAGAAAGTGGAATTGGATCAAGAAATAAGAGAATGAACTTACTATTAGCTAAATTAAGATAAGGGTTTGTAAATTAATTAGAATTGAAATCAGAGTTTAAATTATCATTACATATTATATTATATATATATATATATATATGGACAATTTTACAAAATAATTGATGAACAATATTCTGTATGAAACATAAAACAAATTGTTATAATTTAATTGTTGAGGTGATAACTAAAATTTTACATATGCCTAGAACAAAAAGGATATAGGTGCATTTGAATCAAAAATATCTACCCCCTCTCCAAAATCGTTTTCTTAGAGACATAAGAAGATCGCTAAAAAACAGACATGCAATAACCAGAAACTTCTTTCTATGATGAAAATTATGTGCTTTTTATCTTTATAGGTTAAAAGTTACTTTTACGACTTCTTTTACTTAAAATGCATTAAATAAACTTTTTCTGAATTTTACTCGCTCGACTTCTTCGATATACTTTGTTAGAAAACTTTTGCGACAGAATTCCTCCGAAGTCAAAATTCCTGTCGGAAGATCACATTTCCTAATTCTTTTTTTCTCTTTCAAGTGACTGTTACTTCACACTTCTTCGAGAAAAAGAATTTCTTGTTTTTTTTTGTCGAATAACTTCGTTTTACACTTTATCCTTTATGGAGTTACAACTCGTAAATGAATTTTTCTGAACTTCATGGATGATTAGTTCCGAGTACAGAGAGTTGTAAGAATAAATATTTTAAGTACATTTTGTACAATAAATTTTGGTACGATGTATGCTATTATAACATACTTCGAAGTTTTGTTTTTCAAATTAACTTATATAGATTGTGTGATTTGATTTAGATTATAAAGGGTGTTACAAAACTAACGCAAGATTTGAATTTTTCACCATTCGAGCAGTAAAGTGTTGGCAACTCCTATTAAAAATCATTTGACAGCTGATTGTTTAGGGTTAGTAAATATGAAGCTACATAGAACAGCATGTTAACACAAGATTTGAATTAAATAAAAAACACAGTTTTATTCTTTATTATATTTTTATTGAATCGTAAGATACAAAGGATAGGGCTATGCATGGAATAAATAACACATAGGGCAAATGACCTCTACAGCTTTGAATTTCCTCCTTCAGTGCACGCGTGCTTGTAGGCTTGTTGGCATAGATATTTTACTTCAAATAACCCCATCAAAAGAAATCCAATGGTGTGAAATTACACGATTTAGGGGGCCAATTCTCAAATTTTCGAGATACGGATGCCAGATTTCATTATTTTTGGAATATTGTTCAACAATGAAAACACATTGGTCTATCGGATAACGCTGCATTTTTACTAACCCTAAACTATCAGCTGTCAAATACATCTTTATAGAATTACCAACATTTTAAAGCACACAAATTGAGGTAAATTCAGATCTTGTGTTAAATTTGGGACACCCTTTAGATAAAAGAACCATTAAAACTAAGTTTAAATTTATTTAGACAACTAAAGAAGAAATAAAAAGAACATCATATTTACAAGAAAAAAAAAACCAAAGTTTGATTTAATAGAATTAAAAAAATATATATACTAAAAAATGCAATGCAATAATAACACCTCATATGTTGGATAATGCATTGTCACTGGAGTTAGAAAAATACCATTCCTTCAACTAAAATAACAGCTTATAAACGCTCCGGCAATTATTTTATTCAATAAGCTAGATGGTAAAGATATTTAATTTAGAATTTTCCTAAAAATGATTTAAAGCATCGTTTGATAAAAAGTTAACGTGTAAATTAAGAGCATAACTTTAAAATCAATATGCTTCAACTACAAAGAAATGTTCAGAAAATAACGATCTGAATTTTATGCTTCAGGTGCTCTAAAAACTTTTAATTTAAGCTCGTTTTATTAATATTAATCACTAAACTTATCCCACATTTTTTTATTATTTTAGGCAATGTGCGTTTAAAATATCGTTTTCTATTACTTATCTCTAATTAAATATACTAATAAAAGCATTTATAATGAATTCTAATTCAGTCTTGCTTCATTGTTAATGAATATAAACATGGGGGAAAACGTTAATTTTTCTTGGAGAAATAATAACTGAAATGAAAACTTGAATCAAGGAAATAAGGTATTAATAATGATTTATTTACTAAGTTTGCATACATTGAAATAAATCCTAAACCTCTTTTGCAGCATACCTACCTCCTTTTATTTTGAACCGACTTGTCTAAATTTTAAATCCAGTCATTTATTATTATGCAGAATTAGTTCAGAGACGAAAAATTACGAGTTGCAACCTGGAAAAAGTGAAGAATATGCTTACATAATTATGTAAATGGACCTTTCTGCGAATTCAGTTTGCTTATTTTTAAAACGGACGTGTCATTTTTTGAATCGCATTTCCATCTCTTGAATTAACTTTAACAGAAAACGAATAATAAGCATGTGTCTGGATATTTGTATAATGGACTATTCAAGAATTAGTTCTAGAAATGATTATATATATCAAGTGTGACTATATATACCCTGTTAAGTTATTACATGTACATATCAGCTGCGGTTATTGGTTAACCAGTGGAAATCCAATTCCGATTAAATGGCTGTATGCTTAGACGTCTGGTGAAGTTATTAACACAATGACGCAATGCTTATATATATAATTAAGTACGGCAGACAATCTGGATTTGGAAATGAAAATAAATTATTTTCTTAACTTAATAGCCAACATTCTTACCAAAATGTGTAGAATAAAATAATTTTGTTATAAAATTATCCACAATAATCTCTAATAACAATAAAAAGGAATGCGAGAGTGCGTGTCTGTTGTAAGCGTTTTCAACGATTTAATTTTAAAATTAATATCGCATTTATAAACCTAACCACAATCAATCTACTCCTATAAATATCATTAATAATTATAACAAACCCAAACTTTAATCAACTTAGTTGATTCAAATTAAAATTGATGTTAAAACTCGTGTTTTTACGTATAGCAACAAAGCATTTTTTTACACCACCAGAAAATTCTTTTTTACATTCCATTGAAAAGAAAGTTCTCAGATTTCAGAGTTCTGTAACTCAATAACTTCGTCCAGTTTCTTACAAGAACCCGATAAAAATTATATTGGTCCAAGAAGAAGCAACAGAGTGGTTCTCTAAGGACCAAGAACCATTTTTTTCCCTTTCTAAGGATGCGTCGAAGACAGTCGGAAGAGCATACCAATAGCTTCCACCTTTTTAACTTGGACGTCGTTTCCAGTTTCTTACGCGAACAACAGATGTCTGGGGAATCGTGTTGTTGAAACAGGGCTTTCGCCTCGGTTGATAGTGTTTCTTTTACTACTCGAGTGCTAACATAAGACTTAATTCTGTTCTTGTTGCTAAAAAAAGGTATCACACGATCAATGGAACAGAGGATGTTTTATTTAGTGCGGTTCGTTTGATTGTGTTGCATTTTATTGAAACAAAATACAAAGACAATTAGTTTTTTGGGAAAAATAAATTGGATATGTGATAATTGCTTTAAACCACTAATAATAAATAAGAAAAAAAAATTTTTTTCTCTTATATTTATTATTATATTGTTTACGAAAGGATTGTAACCCTTAAAAAAATTCGAAATCGGGATTTTGACGACTATTCGCTCTTTAAGACCACGATGAATTCGAAAAATTTGTCATTATGTTTGTGTTTGATTATTTACTTACATTTCCCTTTATTGTTTATCTTGTATTTGTTATTTCGCTTGTTATTCTGCATTTTTCTGTTTTATTCCATGTTCTTTATTCTTTCAAATTGCTGGCATGAAAGTCTCTACTGTACCTTTCTGATTTGTTCCGTCTATGTGGGATCTCACCCGACTGTTTATAATTTATCTACATATCCACTTCGAATAAGTCTACTAAGGATTATGTAGACCTATTCGAACTACTTTGGATTACGTCTAACTGTCTGGAAACTAACTCAAAACGCCTCTAAGTTAGAAGGATAAAAGTTTGTATATGCCCATTTTGTAACGAAATCTATTAAAAGGAAATTGGTGGCCTTTCTTGGTGCTTAAATTTAAATGTACTCGACAACTGCAAAACGTAAAATATTATGTAAAGATTGATGAAGAAATTTAGCATCTAAAATGTAAATCTTTAGCACATTTTGACCCAACTTTCTCAAAGGACTGACCGTCTTTTGGTCTATACTTTCGTATCCATGCAAAGGAAATAATTCATAAATACCATGACTTAAATTAATAAAATTCGATATGTGATCTTCTGTATACAGCTGTAGCTTCATGTCAAATTTTACTTTAAATCAGTGGGATAAAAGGAGTCTAAAATACATATTTGTATGGCAGATTGACCTGCGCTTCCAAAAACGGTATTTATATTACCAAGACCCTCAATTTGATACAGGGGAAATTGGATCCTCATTGGAGAATATATGACTAAGTTTCAGGTGGTCATTCCGGCTGTCCCGATATAGGTATTATCCTACATTCTATCCATAAAACTTTCGACGAACCCAAAATTTTGATAGGATGCAAATATAAGCAGGCTATTTAGATTTAGAAGACTATTTGGAGATATTAGCATAAGATATTGTATAATATCTCTACATTTTTGTACGAAATATAGAATGCCAGATAATATCGTCTAAATATCGTAAAAATGTAGTTATGCATTATGTTCTGATCGAATTCTATGGATCAATAGTTCTATAGACATTACTAATTTATGTAATT
>JAPMOR010099319.1:1092109-1118798 GCA_026543865.1 Argiope aurantia
TTTTCTTTTAATTATTTCTTTAACTGTGAGTTAAAAATAAATTTGAAGATTCATAATAATGGGTATCTGCACTATACAAAGTAAAAAAGAAGAAAAAAAACTATATACATCAAGAATAATGGATGTAAAAATCCCAGGAAAAAATGAAATGACCATATTTCCAAAATGATTCAATAGTGTATATTTAATAAAATAAGAGTTCTCTTTTTCCAGTACTTAAATATTCACTTATTTTGCATATCGGTATCTAGGTTATTAAGCAGCCGCAATAGTTCTCAATGTTTGTATTAATTTGAAAATACTCATTTCCCTCCGACAGTATTATGAAAACGAAAATCAAAATATTAAGAGGGCGATTTGATTCTAACATTGAGAAGCTGTCACTTATTCTTGATTTTGAAATAATTTTTCAAATCAATGCATCTTATTTTAAATACAATATCTTATTTTAAATTCAAATTTCAGATCATCACATTTACGAGCGAATTGAGTAACCTGAATTTTGTTTTAAAAAAAAAAGACATATTTCCAATTTAAAGTTAAAGTGTCATATTTATATAGAACCTTAGAAAGTTGGGTTAAAATTATCTATGATATCTAAACACTTCAGTAACGTAATGTTTAAAGAAAGGTAAATACGTTTGGAGATATTTATTATTTCTAAAAAATTGGACCCATAAAGTTTTTAAATCGCAAACAAAAAAGTTTAATGCACAAGTTCAAAATAATTAAAATAGTGAGAAAAGCTTACTTACCGATATGGAGAACTTATTCCGTCTTTACCAAACAAACAACATGGCAAATTAGCCGACTTGAAAACACTCACATCTTGAAACTCAAATTATGTTTCAACGAATAGCCATATATCATAAACAGTAGCACATTTTTGATCCAGATAACTTTTTAACACTCGGCAATAAAACATTGAAACATAATATTCCATCATATTAAATAGGATGAATTTCCACAGTACTTCACACAACTGCACACGAAGAGCTTAACGTGAACTGATAATCTTCCAAGTCCATCTAATAGAACGATTTTGTTTTCTTGATTGTCCAAAAGTATTTCATTGAGGGTTTGTCTTGCCGGATCAAGATACTGAGATGCAAAAGATTATTTTTCGGCGTAAGTTGAGAAATAATTAAAAATAAATTTAATTCTTAATTATCTAATTAAATAGTTGAAATATAAGTAAAAAAAGGGATTTTTTTGTGATATGTAACACATACAATATATGCTTTAAGAAAAGAACTTAAGAGTATTAATGCAGTCACAAGCTAACAGAATATTAATCGTCCTGCTACGATGGAGAATGTTTTCATATTGCATCATTCTAAATTTGAATTCCAAGTTTCAGTTTATAAGTTATACAAACGTTAAAAAAGTTTCACACGAGACCAACTAATGTGCGCGAAGGAAGACCACACCTACCTCAGGAACACCACGTGACCCCCAACGTGATAATAGCAAATGGTTGCCTTATCGGGTCCACTATTTGATGTTGCCCCATTGCGGTCACCTGATCTTCCTGAAGTAGGCGTAAGCTTCTATTGCGCGCAGTAGTCGGCCTTGTGTGAACCCTGCTTAACACTCTTTTGCCATCCAAATATTATAAAGATGGCTTAGAGTGCTTTGATGGTCACATTTGACAGTAAAATTCCTTAAAAGATGACGTAATTCCTTTAATTAGAAACCAAACTTAATAAATACGATCCCATGAAATACCTGTATATATTGTGGAATACAATTTTTTATAATATGAATATGAAGGTATAAAATAGCTATGCAACCCAATGTCGCCATGGTTTAGCCAATGGAGTGCTAAGAGAAAAATGTAACTGCGTGATGCATTTTGTATGTTTACATAATTCGTATATTTCCTAAGACCAAGTTTATAGACTTCCAAATTTTAAAAGGAATTCGTTACGAGATATATCTAAAAAGTCTTTATGTATTTCGCATAAAGGCTGTTTTTTTAAATGAAATTAATCATATAGTAATTAACTAAAATTGTAGGAAATATTAACGTACTGTTATTTATTGTAAATCATAGATTCGATTTACTGATTTCACAGCTCATTAACAGAACTGTTAAATGAACAAAATAGGGATTTCATGCTGCTAAAACCTAAACTCGTACACAATATCATTAAATATTTTTTATTTTATTTTACAGACGTCGAAGATGAAACATTTTCATACAATAAATGTATCAAAGTAAAGGTATTTCTTGATTATAAGATTTTTATCTTTTCGCTACACATCAGACTAAGATTAATGAAATTTTTTATAAACATCATTCGAAAGAAAGTAAAAATTTCAAGAATTTGACATCTATATTTCCTCGATTTAATACAAAGTTGAAGTAGGATATTTTTGCATATCTACAGATTAACCCCTTAAATGTTTTATTTTCTTTACTATTTAATAAGATGACACATTCTATTTTGGGAATATTTTCTTATTTTCATTCAAATGGAAATCCATTGAGTACTTGATTTATCTATGTATTCGAAGTAATTTTAATATTGAATTATAATCGTTACGAAGGGTTTCTTGTTTGCTTACAATTATCAAAATTCGATAAATCGATGCACGTAAGGCACTCGGGCAGTTAACAGTTAAGCGGATAAGATCTTTTTTTCGAAAGCAATTATGATCTTTTTTTTTATCCCATGATGATCTTTAGGTTAATCAGATATCAGGTTGAAATAGTTTCAAAAACGTTTTTTGGGGCAAAGTTAATGATAGACTTTAGGTTTTTCAGACATCAGTGTGAAATAGTTTCAAGAACGTTTGTTGGGGCAAGGTTAATGCTAATCTTCATGTTTATCAGACATCAGGGTGAAATAGTTTGAAGAGTGTTTGCTGAGGCATGATTAATGAGGATATTTTTTCCATGATGACCTTTAAGTTAAACAGATAGCAGGGTGAAATAGTTTCAAGAGCGTTTGTTGGGACAACTGTTGTACATCAGATTACAAACAGTAGATATGAGATCCTTATCCGGTATCTTAAATTTTTTGGGGGTTCGAATGGCTCTGGAAACCCAATTGTTTCATGGAAATTTCGATTTCTTCCCAAAAAACTGTCAATAATTGATATTATCAGACATTTCTGATATTTAGAAAAATTGTGAAAGGGAATGAAGCTCGGGAATATAAAGAGATTAATGTTTCACAATAAAAATATGAGCATTTTGAAATTGAAATAAATTTAACTATTTAATTATTTGTGGTTCCATGCACTGATGTTTTATTATAAGAATGTTCAATAAATAAATATAAATTTCATGTCTTAACCATGCGTTTCAATAATTTTATTTCTCTCAACTTTTGTTTTCAATATTTTACAGATATACCAATTTTTCTGTCTTCTTAAAAATCACAGGGAAACTAATAACCTTATCTAAGGGCATTGGAAATTTGTTGATACGGTGCAATATGATGTCCCGAATCTTCCATATTTTTTGTGAAAGTTACTTTGAATACCCGAAGCTATAATGATAATCTATTATATTATTTCGAAGATCTTTAATTGTAAAACATTTGGCAACAATTTGCATAAAATTTCAAAGCTCTGAATGTTAATGTCTTTCTTATGACACTTGGTAATAATATAACGTAAAGTTATTCGAATAAACTGAAGCAGGCGTAAAATATATTATAGAAATCTGCATTTCTTGAGATGTATATTAAATTATATGCAACCTAAATGCAATTTTTAACTATAAATGAAATAATTATTTTAAAGTATTGGCATGAAGGATTATATGATGAGTAATATAATTACTTTTTTTTTCGAATTAAATTATGCTTTTAGTAGTTTAACTTATTACTATTTGCCTTTCAGAATAATTGTTGATACACAATTTCATCAGAGAAGAAAAAAATTCAAGAATTAACTATGCAATAAAAAAGCTCCATTTGAAGAGAATTTTGGGACCCGATTCTAAGATGAAACCCGATTAAACGAAAGATTCGTGGATTGATCTACAATCGTGAGCAAAGGAAAAGAGCCATCCAACTTTATCGCATTTTGGCATCGTTCATCTTACAATCAGAAGAAAGGAATCATCCGAAATATCTCAATATACCCTTAACGAATTTTGAATTAAAATTTTAAAAAGGACCGCTTATATATCGAAATAAGAACAAACTTCAAAATTTCCAAAAACCCTTTTTCTCATGAAATTTTAAAACATAATCAAACATTATTCTCAGTAAGAATGTTTCATTAGTCCAGGCCTATTTCGTTTCAAAATTACGGACTAATAAAATTTCTGCTTTCAAATGTTTATATTAAATTGCTTTTATTCATATCGTAAAAAGTAACATTGTTTTTGCCCGAAAGATATTCTGCATATTTACCATATATATATATATATATATATATATATATATATATATATATTATTAATAATAATAATTTTTAATATGCGAAATTTTTTAAATTAGACTTTGAAAATTTTAAATCGCAACACACTGAAATTTTGGAACATGTTGAAGGGCAGGCCTCATTTTATGAGGGCATGTAAAATTTCAACTTATTTGTAAGAGTAGTTTTCCCGTTACAAGTTTACAGTGCTGTTCCTAAAACAATAAATTTAGGGACGCATTTATAAATTTCAAAATATTGACAGTTATTTATTTGGCATTTAAATACTTTATTCAAGCATTTTTTTGTATAAAAATATCACTTTCCATTCTATTGTAATATAAGAATATATATAAAAAAATTTTGCAGTGGCAAAAAAATATGAAATCAATGTAAAAGAATGTTTTCTAATGCCATAATATTTTATTAATAGTCGCTGACTCCCGGGATGAGAGTGCGATGCTTCCAGTATGGTGGTTGGATTTCGTGACCCTGGAGGGTACACAAAAAAGTGGAGGATCTCCCTCGATGACGAGATGTACTTCCTTCGGGGAGGGTTGTACCGTGGCCGCTGATGACCCTTAGGACTCAACCACAGTTCCAGCCAGTGTGGCTATTGCCACGGTCTTCGAGCGGGTCGAAGAGTCAGTGATACGACTTATTAATAGTCACTACTTTTAAATATGGATTATAATATCTGTCGTTATGGCAAGCTGAAATTTTTGCATGTTGGCTCATATCAAATTGCTTATAAAATACAAGAAATTTCTGAAGAGTGGAAATTTTATTACTTAATAAATAATTTGTTGAAATTAACTATTTAATTTTACAAACAAGCTGATGATTTTTTTTCTCTTAATACGTAATGCGTAACGAATTTTATGTTCCGTAACAAGAATAACATCATTTGTGTTTGATTAATTTTAGATGAATTATGAATGTTAATGTTTAATGAAATTAAATATTTTTTACACATCTCAAATTTTTGAGATAAACCTGCAGATTTATCATAAAGCACATTGTTCAGAGGGAAACTGATAAAAGTAATTTTTTATTTCCAAAAATAAAATATTTTATAGTAATTTATAAATAATATAGTGATAATAACTGAATAAAATTACTACAGCGATTTAAGTTTCACTTCATAGATGTAGATAAAAGATAGTAAATAAAAAAGATGTATGTCCGACAATCACAAAAGCGCCATTTCATCTAAAAGATATATTTTTGAGTGAAAATATTTTCTAATGTTTAAAAATAAGTGATGAAATTAATCGAATATTTTCATATATCATAGCAACTGTATATTCAAATATTTATTACATTAAAAAAAATATGTTCTTCCTATTTTGCAGAAATTTCAATAATCTTCCTTTTTTAATTAACTTCTTTAAATTTGCATCTAATTGGGTATTTGATTTTTAAAAGATACTTCTTGTTCATACTGGGTTCTATAGTTTCTTCTTTGAGAGACAGATTTATTTCAAAAAAGCAAAGCAGAAAAAAATATTTATTATTCTAGTGAACCCATCTGCCAACATTCAATCTAAAAAGTCCAATTAATTTTAAACTAAATTTCTAAACACAACATTTAAAAATTTTGAGAAATTCCATATCAAGATTCGTTATCTTATTTATGATTTTTTTTTCGTCACAAATATCTACGAAATTACAATTGCTTTGAATTGTAACTATATCATCAACCATTTTTATCTATTTTTAGAATAACTTTATATTCAAGATATTTCCAAACTTACGTCATAACCATAGTAGAAGGAAAGAGAAGATTTTTCTTGAAATGCTTTACGTGAGCAAACGATTTTCCTAAAAAAAATATATATATTTAAAAGAAAGAAACTTAATTTCAATATCAATTGTACAATCTTTTAGTACGAAAATTTCACGTATTCAAATTAAAGACTTGGTGTATTTTGATTGTGAAATCTCGCAAACATTCCAAACGTCATGCATTATTGTATTTCAATTTAAATTCCCCATCTCTATTTATATATTCTTTTATGCAATTGCCAATAAAATGAGAATTTGGTATTTTTTTAATATCAAATAAATGACGAATGAAGTATATATTTAAAATCCTATAGTTAGTAATCTAAATAATATTTTGACTGTAAAGGATTTCATCCCTTTGCGAATATATTGCTGAAACATTTTCTTTTTTGATAAGTACAAATATATAACGTAATGAATCTTGTTAATGAATAAATGCATACAATTTCTAAAACGTCATATAAATATGAACTCTTATTAAAAATTGACTATTTTTAGAAACGAAGTGATTATCTGGAATTGCATCTGATGTTTGTATAATATATACCAAACTTATGTAATAACCATGAGAAATTTTTATTTCGTTTGGGTTGGAAAATCATGAATGAGCAAACGATTTTAATAAAATGCCATTTACATATAAATTATAGAAAAGTAATTTGAATATCTCATTCATACATAGATTAGTTTTGAAATTTCATCCCAATTGAAATTTCCATTTCCGAAATTCATTCATCCTTTTAATATAAAAATCTTATTTTAAGTTTTTAAAGCCTTTTATTGTTTCAATAAATTCTAAAGGTAAAAAAAATATATATATTTATTTTGACTCAATAGATTATTTTATAACTTATTATTCACCAATATATTTGTTTGATTATCCTATTTAGTATTCGTTTTTAAAGATGGTTTTTGTTAAAAACAATCACTAGTACTCTATTCTTTTATAACTGTTTACAGCATTGAGTGACTTTTTTTTTGAAAAAACATTTAATCACACAGTATACTATTCGTTTCAGTTCCCTGAGACGACCACTTTTGGACGATTCCATCTCACTAAGAGGTGAGACGCAGAAGGATGAACGTATTTCCGGAATTATTCATCCTGATTTCTGTTTTATTAAATAGTTTTTCCTTTGCACGTTTATGTCAGTATCGTGTTGTTCCTGATTGTATTATTTTTTTTAATTAAGTCCACGAGTAATTCCTATTTACTTTATTGTTAAATATAAACATCCTCACTCATCCTAACGCATGTGCAAAGGCGCGGAAGATTTTTGAATCCATTGACAAACAATAGACATCCTGATATTTATGATGGTGAATTCCATAAGAAATCAATTGATGCCTTAAAATACATTTTAAATTAATTTTGACGAACATTGCATTTTATGCAGCGAAAATAAAGGATTTAATTCCATTACATGGTGCACAATAATGTGTAGTGTGGCATTAAAATGCCTTAATACTAAAAATGCTATTTCAAAACTTATTTATAATAAAACATTTCAACTAAATAAAATTAAATCGTTGTCCAGATAATTTCAGACTTCAGCTACTTTACCCAAGTTGTTAAAATCTTACAGAAATGCTTTCATAAATTGTAATATGTCTATTATAAAACCACGAGTAATCGAAATTAAACTGTAAGAGAAATTATACTTGACATTTAATATGACCTAACTAATTAATATGACTAATTAATATGACATTTAATATGACCTTAATAATCTCTTGTTAAGAGCTCTCCTGGAGTTTTCCTGCTGGGATCAGTATTAGAATTTTCCAATGTTACGCTCCTTCTATTACTATTGCGCATGTCATTAAGCTTGAGTTGAATTCATATGCTAAACATTGTCACGAAGATGTAAAGAACTACGCCGTTAGTTTAAACAGTTTTATTTATTAGAACGGAGCAACTCACAAGAGACTGGTGGTGAGAAATTATCCATCACTGATGGGACTCAGCTTTTATACATATATAGAATGTGCGAGGTCAATCGAATTTGAACATTTTAGAAAGACCTAGAACTTTCGAGATCTTAGATAAACAATAGATAACAATTTAAGTAAAAGAATTCTAGTCTTTGGTTAAAACATAGTGACTGGGATTCGAACCATAGATGAATCAACATGAAATGAGATCTTCTGCTGATTGAGCCACGGCGATTACGAATTATTCTGGTGTATGCGGCAATATTGCAATACTTTTTTTCACTGTATGTCATTTAATTATCATTTGGTTTTGCGTAAAACATAAAGAAATGTCTCGGACGTGATTAGACACTATATGTCCTTGCTTAGAAATTTACCAGAAAACTTAAACGCCTTAATCGTCGTTCATCACACACTAATAAAATTTATAATAATTAAATCATCGAAAACACCATAATTCAAAACACAATAAATATTAAATACAATGCATATATATCTCAAATGCTTTATGGATTCTGAATTGAATAAAAAAGACAGATTTTTTTTTCATAAGATATCTTTTAATTTGGAGTTAAATAAAGTGAAACAATTCAGATATATATATATATATATATATATAATAAGAAAAGAGAACATCATAAACGATATCATTATATTAACAGTCTCTGGAAAGAGAGGGTAAACCAAATTCTTTTAAAAAAAGTCATTATTTAATGAATTAGTGGAGAAATATCTCTTCCATGTTTCATCATTTAAAAACAAAGATTTCATAATCTGTATTTTCAAAATTAATATATTCAGATCAAGGGGTTTTTAATGAATTAAAGGAAATTTGAAGAAGAATAATTGAAAATGTTGAAAGAAAGCAAATGAGAAAGGTTGCAGAGCACAAAAAAAGGTAGCAAAATAAATAAAAATAAAACTTCCATGTGATATGCATTGAAGAATAAGTCAGCCTTAATTATCTCACTAAGACATTCTCGCATTTTCTGTCATTAAGAACTTATCCTCTCCTTGCATGCATAAAATTGAGAACCCTGAACTGGACGATAAACACAATATGTTCTGAGATTTTTTTAATCCCGTATATTTGAGAATTTTGTGATTTGTAGCATAATAAATAAAGTCATATATTCCTTTTGAACATCTGGTTTTTTTTTTATCGTTTGAACCCAAATTTTGGTGAAATCTGTAATTAAGGAAGCGAGATTACACATCAATTGATTTATTTAAATTGTTTCGTTATTAGTGTTATCGAGATTAAATCAATGCGGAAGTCCAGAAGTGAAAGGTCAGTTCTTTGACCTTTTGATATTTGCTTCGCAATTTGAAACGGATCCATACATTAAGTGCTAATTCTACGTATTAAATTTTTGTAATCATCATATTCACAGATAGGCATACATAATTCCAAAAACATTTTTTATGAACTCAGGAAATTCTGAACATAGATATTTGTCAAAAATTCCAGTTCTATTTTTTTAACGATTACAGTGCTCTCTCTCTCTCTCTCTCTCTCTTTTCACTTTCGTATATGTTTCGTAATAGAAATTAAAATGGCTATTGGATATTTTTTCTTTCTGTATTGAAGAATGTTCCGAATTTTTCTAGTTTCGATGAGTATGAAAATGCCGAATAAGAAAATGTGAAAAGAATCGAGAAGCTATTTTGACAAGAGTTCCCAACAACTTCACAAATTATAACTACGAATATAAATGAAAAAAAAAAACTTTACAAAATTAGCTTATAAAAGAAATGAAAATAGATACAAAAAATAGTTCTACACTATTACATCGTAGCAAAATCAGAAATAAAGAGCAAAATGTCAGCTGTAACTTGAAAAATTAAACAAAGTCATAACTTTTCTAATCGAAATATGTTGTATATTTTAATTACCAAAAACACAAAATTTTAATTCTATGCAAAAAAAGGGAGGAAAGAGTAGCAAGAAAACTATTAGAGAAAAAGAGGTTCTAATTTCAGAATCAGGTTTTATATATCTTATTTTTTATTTTAAACCTTAGCACCAAAAAATTTCTTTCATAATTCTTATTATATCTTACAAAACCGATTTTTCACTATTGTTTCATTTTTTGGGAGATTTTATTTTCCCTCTCATAAATTAATTAATCCGACATATTTCTTTTCATCGTATAATTCAAGATATCGGTTAGTTTTATGAATTATGACACAAAAAGAAACATAATAGATTATATATAAAAAAATAATCTTCCTTTTGTTAAACTAATTGCTCCTGGCAATTTTCCTCTCGTTTGAAAATTAATGAAATTAAATAAGCATTAATTAAATCGCATATTTTTGCTACACGTTGGGACATTTTATTACAAAATTTGTCTGCACATGCAAATGCCTGAACTCTTTTCATCCAAATATTAATTTAATTAGTAAATGCATTATTTAGTATTTTATTGACTAAAATCATTTTATTTCTATTGATTGCGCTTTATAATATTTTTTCCAATACTGAACACATTTTTCAGGATAATAATCATTATATGAAGAAAGACGTCAGATTAAATGTTGATATGGATTTAAAGACCATCTAAGCGACTAAATAACCAAAACACTAAGAGCATCATCCGATTAACAGAGAAAAATATCCATAAGTAGATTTTCTGACTTAAATCCGATACATAGTAACATGAAAATGTTACTATGTATCAGGCTAATGCTTTAGGCTTAGACTTGCCTGTCAATATATCTATAGTCGTAAATTAACTAAGAAAATCAAAGAATCACTCCTTCAGTCTAACCAAGTCCTGCTTCACCAATTGTTGTATTATGTGAAAGGCCATGACCCCTACACACATGATTAATGATTACCTGTGCATTTATTAAGGATTTGAAAAACTTTGTTCCATAGTACATTCTCAACAGAAAAGAAAACAAGAAACAGGAAATAACCTCCCAGCTATAATCACAGCACTGCTTTTGCCAATTTTTATTTAATTTTGAAGTTTATGAGATATAAACACATTGCCATCGATCAGCTGTGCTCTACTAAGCATGACAGATTCAAAAGAATTCTCATAAATATTCACTTTGTATATTCTCTACAGAATAAATCAGGACATAGTGCCCCTGTCTCAATTTTCACATCGATTTCAACAAGTATTATTTTATTTATAAGCACAAGAAGTTTGGATATGACATTATTAATTACCTGTCACTTTAAACCTTCCTTTATTTATAGACATAGCAAAATAAAATATTAACTCAGCTCCTTAACCTATAGACCTAGCATAATTAACAAATCAAAACACTGTGTACTTATGAAACAAATATAATTGAAAATGCAAATTTTACTTGATGCGAGATTATTAATTGTCGTAACTAAGCAAATATTATTAATATTTTGGAGGAGCAGTTGGTCGCCGAAGGTCGCTATTTATTTGAAAAAATTATTATTAATTTTACAATTAATAAAAGGCACACAAAATGCATAATTTAAATCTTTGTAACGCGAGTGTGTATAACTATTGGAATCAAAACGACGTAAAGTATTCTTAGAAAATATATTATTTGTAAACAAAAGTAGGGACTTATTGGTATCAGTTCGTTTTACTCTCTCGCCATATAGTTACGTTTCTCTATTACTAATTCATTATTCAGAAGAAATTATAGATTCATTCATTACTAAAAGTAAATTTAAATTATTTAAAATTTTTCTGTTTATATATATATATATATGTTAGAAAACAAAAATATAAATTTAAGATGTTTAAAATTCAAAATAAGATGCATTTCAACAAAATTGGTAGACATAATGTTGATAGAATTGAGAAAATTTCTGAAGACGGTGAGTATCCATAAAATTATTAATGCAATTTAATGATGCATATAATGTAATAATAAATATAATTTAAATGATGATATAATTAATGAATATAACTAAATCAATAAAATTCGTACGTGATTTTAAGACTACAGTTGTTGTACTATGTCAAATTTTGGTTTAAATCAACCGAAAAAACTACCAAAATACATATTCACTCTTTTGGTGTTTACCTATTAACTACATATCTGCAATTAAATGCGATAATATCGCCTAAGATCTAATGATAGATAAGTAATAAAAATTTAGATTCACGCGAAGATCAATATTTTTTAACTACTATTTAAGGATACACACCTTATAGAAATCTTTAATGATCATTCTCGCATTCATATTTTAAAATGGTGAAGTATTGGAGTACGGATTAATGTTTTATTAAAACTATAAATAATTTTCAGAAATATATTTCTTATTGTGAGTCTACTACTCAAGAATTAATTACTTGCTTGCAACTCAAAGTCAACAGTCCACCCTGAAAGACAGAGTCACCTACAGTTTGAAGGATTCCATCCGTACCTTATTGAATTTACAGATGCCATTCAAACTTTAAACATTTTTATGTTAAAAAGAAGAAACAGAGTAGGACGCGTCTTAAACATGCCTCCACCCCTTTTTTTTTCCTCCATGCGAAACGAGCAAATCATTTTAGATGCATTTACCACAGATTTAACTATTACAAGAACATTTCTCTACTAAACCGTATTATTCACATGAGATATATCTGTAAACAAAAAATCCTCATCATATTTTTAATATTTCTATTGCGAAGTGCACCCTAAAACTATAGCATAGGATAGGATAATATCATGATCCAGGGAGAATGGTAGAATTATCCTGGAACTGATAGTTATCCCTTCGAGAGGCACTTCAATAAGGGGACGAGAAGCTTCCGACACGGTGATTGATTCTTGATACTCTGGCGAATACAGAATCGGTGTGAAGTTAGCTACCCCCCCTATCACGACGAGGCATGTGTGCTAAGTAGTGCGTCGGTGGTGACCTTTTCGACTGCATCATAGTTCCCGCCTATGTTATCACGATGTACCAATCATTCACTTTATCCGAATACCTGCAAATCGGATGTAGTAGTTACTTACCACTGTGCGGAATATCCATGCCATTATGTAAAGTTTTAGAAAATTCCATTTAAAAAAAATGTTAATAACACTTTTAACTTTTGTTAACATATTTTTTCAATGTATAAGAATTTATAAAAACCAAATAGTCTCCTTATATAAACATTTATGTTTTATACAGTATCGGAAAAATATTCTTCTTTAAGATGATATATAACATTTCTCCAGTTTCCTCTGCTCTTTGAAATGTGTAGGATAACTAAAATAAACAGCAATAAAATTTTCAAATTTCAGTTTTCAACACATATAAGAATAGCAATGAAATGAATATAAAGTATTCAACACCTAACAGTCGGAAAGGTAGCGTCGTTTGGATTTGTCTAAATTGTTTTATGTATTTATTGTATTGGATCTAATTGTTTGTGACTGTAGCTCATTAGATCGTAAATATAATTCTATTTGATCTAGCCGACGTCTGTCATTCTTAAATCACTCAGTGACAAAGTGGCCTCCAACGTGGGTCGAGATGAGTCCACATGACGTCGAAATTAAGTGTTTCATGTTCTACGATTGAGCTACTGGGCACATCGCACACTAAGTTTGTGACTGAGTGATTTAAGAATGACAGACGTCAGCTAACTCAAATAAAATTATATTTAAGATCTAATGAGCTACAGTCACAAACAATTACACACAACGCAATTAACACAAGGCAATTTAGACAACCCCTAACGACTCTATATTTCCAGCGGATACTTCGAGAGTGACAACTTGTTCCTCCCTATAGCCATTAGAGAATTATCCTTCTATTTGTTACAAGTTAGATTTAAGTGATTATAAAATAATTAATTATAATAATGAGAATAAATTTAATTAATTACATCTAACAACGAAAACAATATAATATTTTTAATTTATCCGCGATCTAAAAATAATTATTTTCTAGTGAATCAAAATCAAGCTTTATTTAATTTTCTGGGTTGTGCGGATTCTTATTTCCCCAACCTGAGCGTAACTGGAATTGAAATCTAAATGCCTTCTCAACAAAATTTCCATCTAAAGCATTAAAAACTCCCGACACTTTCTCATGCTCTTTGTTTTTGGACTTTCTACCTACCTACAGGGACTCTGCAGATACATAATCATAATTGAAGCATAGAAATTTCAAAAAGTATTAAAAGATAAAATGATTTCTATCAATATCTTAACTATAAACGAATAAAAAATATTATAAACACACACTCACGCACATTCATACATACACACTCATTCACATTCGTACTCATACACTCACACATATTCATACACTCATACACACATGCATAAACAAATACACATAATTACACATAACACATGCACATATTAGACTTCAAATGTAAATACAAATACAAATACTTGGCGGAAAATTTAAATAAAATTATTTTTTATGCCATGTCTTTCTCAAATACATTTAAAAATATCTCCTTAATTACAATCAATGAACCGACGTCCTCGTATAGGAGCAGCGCGTCTGCCCCGTGATCTGGGCGTACCGAGTTCGTGTCCCGGTTCGGGCATGGTTGTTATTCATCTGTATTATATCTGTGAGGTGTGTAAATGCGCTCTCCTGTAACCCCTGGTTGTGCTAGCGAATGTGACGTACTCTTGGCCCTAGATGGCTCTGCTGAAATAAGATACGCTCTCTCGCCTTAAAATCGCTGACCGTCAGCGGGCTTGTCTATGACAAGTGCTATAAGAAACAACAACAATCAATGAACATATTTCAAGTATCATAATCTTCCATAAAAATGATATAGCTAAATGATAATTCAAATTAAAAACCAATCGAAATGACAAAATAAGAAACACCGATACAAATGTACTAACAGAACTCTTGCATGGCATTTCAATCTTTATTTCAAGGAAAGCATTTTTATGATTCCAAACAGAAAGCTCGAGCATCCGTGGATAAAAAGTACAGTTGATACATTCGGAGAGCAGACTCACTTTTTAATTTTGTCCAGACTATCTTTTATTTCCGCTTACGATGGGAAATCGCAAGCAAGGGAGGAAGAAGGTAATATAAAATTCATTTTTGTTTTGTCAGTGCTGACTTTTCAATTTACGTGTGAAAGAAACAGACTACGTCAGACGTTTTAAATCCCATTGTAATTCTGCTTCGAGCCTCCTTATGTTTCTTTTCATATACCGTCCATGAAATATTTACGTTTCGGAAGAATCCATAAGTCAACTCCCGGCAGGGTACATAGTAATTTAGGACCGAAAGAAATCTTGACTTTAGAAAATGAAAAAGCTACTGGAAAGTAGGAAGTATAAAATAAAACAGAGTGCCGTTAAGATACTACATCATTTTAAAGAGCGCGAAAGCTAGAAACAGCCTTGCCTTCGTCTCCATTAAAAGCGAAGTTATCCACTTTCAGCGTGTGTTGCCTTTATGGTGACAATTCATAAATAACGGAGTCCCTTACGGAGTTAATTAAAATATAATGTTAGCCATTTTTCGACTATGATTATGGCTTTTTTTATAGAAGTCTTAAACTAAGATGGAACTCATCTTTTTATTATTTTATTTTGTATTTGAAGGTTACAAAAATACTAAATGCTGGGATTCTCCCGAAAGTTTAATGTTTTTGAGGCTTCTTTCCTATCCTTAAATTTATGAATGATATAACGAATGGATATAACGAAATAACGAATGAATGATATAACGAATGTCAGGAAACTGTAGTTCTTTAAAGAAAGCTTAAAATTATTTAATTACTTTGTTCAGTTTTCCTGACTGTTCCTAATAGGAACAGTTAGGGTAATTGGTAATATATTTACAGAGTTGTCTATTCATCAATTTTAAGAATGATATAAGAAATTTCAATGTACGATTTGATTTTGTTAGGAACATGTAGTTCGTTAAAATAAACTTAAAATTATTTAATTACTCTATTCTGTTTGCCTAATTATGTATAGGATAAATTAGGGTAATTGGTAATATATTTACAGACGCTCCTACTCATAAATTTTAAGAATAATATAAGGAATGCATGTATGATTTGATTTTGTCAGGAACCAGTAGTTCTTTAAGGCAAACTCAGAATTATTTAATTACTCTGTTCCGTTTTCCTAATTGTATATAGAATCAGTTAGGGTAATTGGTAATATATTTACAGGTAATATACATATAATATATTTCTATTCATACATTTTAAGAATGTTATAAGGAATAGGTGCACTATTTGGTTTTGTCAGGAACCTTGAGATCGTTACAACAAGTTTAAAACTATTCAATTACTCTGTTCAGTTTTCCTAAAGGTGTACACTATCAGTTAGGGTAATTGGTAATTTATATTAGAGAATATAATATGTATAGAAAATTATTAATGCATATTAGTTGTACTATTTTTCATTTTAAAATGATAGTATGAGCTGACGAAGTTGTCATTAACTATTATAATTATCTTCCGTGGGACTCATTAAGCAATGACTTTTTTACAAAATAATTTACTAATTAATCAAATTTACTTATAAGAATATTCATAGGATTCATTAAACAATGGCATTTTACGAAATAATTTATTAAGTAATCGATCTCATTTATAGGAATATTTATTGTTCTCATTGAGCAATGGCGTTTTACAAATTAATTAATTTATTAATATCAATTATAAGAATATTTATAGGACTCATTGATCAATGGCTTTTTACAAAATAATTTATTAATTAATCAATATCAATTATAGGAATTCATATGACTCATTGGTAAATTGATTTTTACAAACTAATTTATTAATTAATCAAACTCACTTATAAGAATATTCATAGGAATCATTAAACAATGAAGTTTTACAAAACAATTTATTAATTATCAATTCCACTTATGGGAACGTTCATAAGTATTTAGAGTATTGAATTACTTCACGGACTTGAAAGAATTAAAAAAAAGTGTTTCTGCTTCTGATCAAAATAATGAATTTGTTTGACAATAATATATTTGAAATTGTGATCCCTTAAATATTAATTTTCCTTTTGCTTATCCCAAATTATTCCAAAATAATTTTGCGCGAATATTTATTCCCTAAAATCTTCTACTTCTTGGAATATTGCATGTAAACTGTCAAAATATTAATTAACATTTAATATCTTCAATTTGGACTTTCATAAAAATTCGATTTCTAATTCTTTCGAGAAATGTTGAGAGATGAACTTGTATAAAATTAAGAATTAATAAACAAAACAAATTTTTAAGACTAAGAAACAGACATTAAAATCATTAAAAACTAATACTATACTCTGGAAGAAGAAAATAGAATTGCTATTTATATCAGCATCTTATCTCTTACTTAGATTGCTTACTCTCTAATCTCTGGTATTTATTCCATCTGAATAAACAAGAAGTTTTTCCCTACCATTTTGTCAACGATGGAATCTAAGGTACCTACAGTTCTTTTCTGGCTTTCTGAATTCGCAAATGGATCATCCACTGCCAAAACAAATTTTAATTTTACCATACTGGAGATTTTCAAACTTCTGCATGCAGTTCACTACCATAAAAGCATCAATCTATCACTGCCCAAATAATGGATTTTCATTTTGACATGTATCTTATCAATCAAAATAAATTTATTAGTTAAAAGTGTAAACCGTTTAAAATTCGACATAAACCGATTAACCTCTGCACCTCCATCAAAATGATCATCTTCAGAGTCATCCATATCAAATTGTTTTCCTCCTCTTCACGAATATCCTTGTTTTCTACCTGTTTGACATCAAAAAATTCCAAATCCTTACCAGTAATTGATCTTCATATGTGAAAAATGATATTCAAGGCAATATATCAATCGCATGGTAAATTTTTGAAATGCCAACTCTTAATAGGATATACAAATTTAACATTATGGATAAATCGGAAAGCTATATTGTTCTTGAATATATTATTTTTAAAAGACAGTACATTCAACAAAACTTCTTGACATATATTATGTTACCCCATATGCATAAAAATATAGGATATTTATTACATTAAAATACGGTTCCCCATGGGCCAGGATATCCTGGTTGGTAGGGCGTTGAACTCTCATAACCTTGGATTGCGAAATTGAACTCCTCCGGCCGAAGACTCTCCGTGTGTGAGGTGCCTAGCGCACGTATAAATATGTCATGGTCACAAAGTCATCCATTTTGAGAGTAATACCATTGGAGGGTACTGGTTCAGAGGTGATCGTTCTCTGGTTCAGGTCTAAATCACGATCTGTGGATGAGTGAATGAAATGCATGAATGAAGTCCGCCCCGTAGAAAGGTTTGTGACGTGTGTGTAGCTAAGTCGTACTCTTGGCCCTAGACGGCGATACTGAAAAAACACGAGACGCTCATTCGGCTTAAATCGCTGACAGATAACTGCCAGTGGGCTTGTAAAGTGCCTTAAGTCACAATATACAACTGTTCCCAATTATTCTTGATGAAAAATGTCAGACATAACTATCTACAGTATTATATTTTTAGATGAAATTACAGACCGGATAAATGAAATGTCTTTTTAACCATTCCATCTCACGGATCTATGAAATGTATAAATGTCTTATTTGAGAATAAATAACAAAGCTTGCGAAAGTTTGAGTTTCATTCTTTTTTTTCTGGTCACAGCTGCTACTTATGCAAATTTGTAATGGAAATTTCGCAGAACTCACGGGAAAGTGGTTTTCTACTTCTTCTAAAGTTTCTAAATTAAAATACATGTTTTTCTTTTTTTTAAGGCCTCGCCAATTCTCACTATAATTATTGCTTTCAAATACACTTATTTGTCCGATTTTAGCTTAAAATCTTTAATTTATTAAAATATAATAACATTTTTTGAAATAGGAGCGGAATTTTAAAACATACATGAATAAATGCGTTGGTTTAAAATTGAAAATTTGTTTTATTTGATATAAAACATGTTTATATTTCTTTAAAAATATCGATATTATCGTAATTAAATTACATTTTTCCTAAGGATATGACTTTATAAAACACTTTTACTTTTTCCATTGGAGTTTGTATGCGTTTAAAGATTTAATCAAAAATTAAAGTGTAAAAATCATGGAAAAAATGTGCTGGGAGTTTCCTGATATGTAACAATTAAGATTTTTTTAAAGTACGCAATATTAATAGGTAATTCTAAAGTATGTGATACTAATTACTAATTAAATTACATTTTTTCATGATTCATACATAAATATATTAATTTTTAAATGATTTTATGAATTTGATTAAAATTCTGTAGAATTACAAAGTTTTAAAACGAAACGGAAATTATTGCTTAACACATTCAGCCTGTCTTGTAAAATTCGTATACTAAATATAAAATAGGATTTACTCGATACACTGAAGACAACGACAAATAAACCGAAAAAGTTATAACATTTTGTAAAACCTTTAAAGGAGAGTTACTTTTGTGCTTTATTTTTTTTAATATTAGCATTATTTTCTTATAGCTAGCAATATTTAGTCGCATTTCTTAATAATTTTCAAGTTATTGAAAAAATTTTCAAAGAAGAAATGAATTTTTGTGATGTTCAAATCGCCATTTGATATTCATGATCAATATTATCAATTCCTGTTGCCTGACATCACTCTTGACGCGTCAATGCAAATCTGTGCAAAACTTAAGCAACAATGCAAATTTTAAGAGGATAGCCATGAAATTACAGAAAAGGAGTTCTTACGATCAGTACAATGAATACGTAATTCAAGAGAAAGGTCATGCGTATGCAAATATCAGGAACAAAACGTCACAGACGACGTGAGCGTACGTAAAACATGTGCGGAAGGCGTGCGTAGCTCAACACTACAATAAAAGGAAGGACGGAGACGCAATTAAAGACATTCGCTGCAAGTGCACGTGAGTAAATTCGTGAAATATGGCTATCAGAAATCACTTGGACGATTTCACACGTGGAAGAATGATCGGAAAGCTGGAGGAGGGGCGTAGTGTGACCAGTGTAGCTGAAGAGTTCGGAATCAACAAAAGTGTCGTTTCGTGCGCTCGGAAAGCCTTCCAAAGCACAGGTACAGCTGTGAGAAAGGTTGGTGGTGGCCGCCCCAGGAAAACAACTGCAGTGGATGACCGACATATCGTCCTGCAGGCGAAAAGAACCCGAAACCAGTCAGCAAGCGCCATTGCTCAGCAACTGTATGCAGCAACGGGGCGACAAGTGTCGCGTTTTACTGTGTCCAGACGCCTTCACAAAGGTGGCCTATTCGTCCGCCGTCCTGGACGCTGCATCCCTTTGACAGTTTCCCACAGGCGGAACCGTTTAGAGTGGTGCAGGTAGCACAAAAACAGGACATCTCATCAATGGAGTCGTGTCCTCTTTACAGATGAGAGTCGTTTTAGTGCCACAAGCGATTCCCAACGCCAGTTGATTTGGAGGGAGGTCGAGACACGGTTTTATCCCAGTAACATCACGGAAAGAGACCGTTTCGGTGGTCCTGGAGTTGTCGTCTGGGGAGGCATTATGATGAACGGGCGGACTGAGCTCCACGTTTTCGACAGAGGTTCTGTCACTGGAGATCGCTATTGTCAGGAGGTGATCCTTCCCCATGGGCATCTGTTCCGAGGTGCCATTGGATGAGACTTCGTTTTTATGGATGACAATGCACGGCCACACAGGACTCATGCTGTTGAGGAGCTCCTGGAAAGTGAAAATATCACTCGAATGGATTGGCCGGCGTGCTCCCCTGATTTAAATCCGATAGAACATATGTGGGATGCTTTGGGGAGACGCCTTGCGGCACGATTACATCCTCCTGGGAACACCCGACAACTTACACAGATGCTGATTGAGGAATGGGCACTCTTACCTCAAGAACTGTTGGACAATTTGGTGCTGAGTATGGGGAGACGGTGCGAAGCAACCATTGCAGTAAGGGGAGGGCATATCCCATACTAAGGAACATCTGCTTGCTGTTCTTCCTCTTGGACACACAATCATGTGTAACGATACTATGAGTTCAATAAAGCCTTTTTTGTTTGATTCCATACTGTATGCATTGTATTCATTTCTGCGCAACTATGCTTTCGTCATTCTTTCAGAACAAAATGCTGTATCACATTTCTGAATTTCATGTCTCTCAGATGATTTCTCATGAAGTTATGGCAAAAAACATACCTGTTGCTTAAAGTTTGCACACCAGTGTATAAATATGACGCTGGGCGGAAACGGGTTAATTGTTATCATGGCCAGGAAATATTCCTAAACTCAAAACTATTGAAAACTTATTTCACCGTTTGAAAATTCTTGTACATATGAAACGTTCATCAAATAAAAGATAATTAATTGAGTCTATAATTGTTCCTTGCATCATGCAATAACGAACTAAGAGCTTAAAACTCCTTTCAGCTGAATGAAACATCAGTGTGAAACTGTTATAAAAAACAATGGCTACCCTACTATGTACTGATAACTGATTGCAGTCATCAGCATCTAATGTATCTCGATAATTATTGCCACTCAACTTTTTGTAATGGAAACATTTGAATTCTGCTTTTTGTATTGAAATCAGCTTTAAATTTTTTTAAAAATGATATGTAAGAGTTTGCATTTTGGGAATTGTACGATTTTCTATAAGCATACAAAATGAGAAAACATGAAAGTTTTCAAAGGTGTCACAATTTTGCCACCACTATATAATTTAAAAAATCCAGTTTAGCAAAATGAAGCTTTCCTGCTCTCACAACAGACGATTTTTTTTTCATAGAAGAAAGACGGAACTAATATTATACATATATCAATTAATAAAATTCATATTTTTTAATCGTTTTTTGGAATTCAAATTCAAGAAACACAGCATGATAATTGGAAAATTTTAAAAGAATTTGATCCGTTTCTTAGCGACTATGTATTGAAAAAAAATGTATAAATTAAAAGAGGCAAATATTTCGTGAAAGAATTTAATTTTTATCACAAAAAAGAACTATCTTCAAGCATCTCCGTATAAAGAAATACAATTCTAAATCTACCACTTCCAAAATTTGCTCCTGTATTTTATCCCGCTTATTCTGGAAGGTCACAACTTGTGGAGAAAGATAGCAATATAAAATATTTTTTCTGCCACTGCTGACTCCCCAATTTTGTTCAGAAAAAGAACAGTTCCCGTCAGACATTTTAAATCTTATTGTAATTCTACATCGCACTTTTACTATCCCTTTTCATATACAGTCCTTGAAATACATGCTGAATCTATAAGTGAATCGCGAAGATTTCAATTCCTTGACGGGTTACGTTGCAATTTAGTGCCAGGAGGAAACTTACAGAAGACCCCCCCCCGAAAAAAAAGATACTAAGGAAAAGGAAATAGAAATAAAATAGAATGATGTTAAGCTAGCGCATCATTTTGAAAAAAAGACGTGAAAGGCAAGAGCAGATCCATGTTTTCATTTCCATTAAAAGAGAGTGGTTTCCTCTTCTGACGAATATTATCTTAATGTTGATGGTTCATATGTAACATATTCCGGTAGTCAGTTAATTAATATATAGTCTCAGCCTTTCGGTCCAAGATTATATGTCTTCTTTGATGGAAGCTCTTAGATAAAATAGAATTGTTCATTTTTTAGAATTACTTAGAGACTAAAAAAATAACTAAGCATAAATGGAAAAAAAATGTTAGAATTTTTCATTTTTTAACTATTTTTTTCCTATAAACGAAACCCTCCGAAATGATTTATGAAATGCGAATCAAGAATGTTTCTTTATTTTTTAGAAGTAATAATTAGTTAAGATAAAAGGAGGATTTTTCTAACTCTAATTTCACAAACGCTGTTTTGTTAAGTCTACATATTCAAAAAATTATTTACACATAAAATTTAAAATATTTCCAAAGGAGTCTCTGCCACTGCTTAAGCCCTACTTTGACATAAACATCAATTTAGGTTAGCAATCCATATGATTGAAGAAATATTTAAACTCATATTTATTTATTAGGGAACATCTAGCAGGAAAGAAATACTTTGTATGTAAACATAAGGACAAGAGAAATATACTACCCTATTCAATCGCATTGCACAGACTTTCAGATAAACATAAAATGCAATCCACTAATTTTCAATACTGTCTGAGCTAAAACTGTATTTCATCTTCTACGCCAAATGGTCCGCGAACAGCTCGCGAGTTTTTCTAAATGTTACTGTTTTTTCAGGCAGAAAACTATAGGAAGATTACCTATTGCAATGGTTATCCTGACAAGTCTTCGGGAAAATTTCTTCAGCAATTTTTCATCAATCATGATCCCTTGAACCCTAAACGACCCTTCATTCTAAAGTTATTAATATATGCGCTTAACGCTTTGCCCATGTTACCTTGTGAACAGAATAACTAAAGTGATTTTGTTTGAATTTTAACTGAAATATGTTCTTAGAAATATAAAACTCTCAGAAGAGGTGTTTGTAAATGGCCCATTTAACTCAAAGGGGGATGGAAATGGTAAGATACTGAAATTTTCATTTCACTATAACTTTCTTAATATTGAAGATAAAAAATAATAAATCCAATTAGCCAAATGAACGCCTCATTAAGACGAACAACTTTTGTATTTAAAGCTTTCGATAATAGCGGGTTAAAATGTGATTTTCAAACCCAAATTTTGAACGTGTCATCAACAAATTATGTTTCCAAATAGTAACATAGATGCTAGGAGTACCTTTGTACCTGTAATGTACCTTTGCCTTCCAACTAGAGGAATTTGCTTTTTTGATTCATAGAAAATCAAACCCTGTAGGTGTTATTTTTGATGCACACAGAAGGAATTATAATTCAAATGTAAATATTTCGCTGGAACTTCTAACGAATCTATAAGGATCTATCTTACAACAAAATTATTCAACAGATGAACCATTAATTCTCCCTTTTCCATCGTCAACTCATGACTGGTGGCTCGCGGGATATTTATCTCTCTCAGATAGTTTGCATTGGGTTCGCTACACAAATTATTCCTTCGAACCCTTCGGGAACCATTCCGCATGCAGGTGTGTACGATCATAAGAGTACACCACGGTAGGATATATGAAACCAATATCTTAGATTATTTTCAAAATATCTGTAATTAAAAATAAAACTTAGAAATATAATTAATTTTTTGTAAATTTATTTAATTCGTTTTTAAGTAGTCATTCGTATTTAATATTCATAAAATTTATTTAATCATTTTTAATATTTTTTTATTGATAATAGTCGGCAATATTAAAAAAAATCGATGCACTAATCCATATACCTTACAGCTAAATTAAATGTGATTACTTTAACAATCACATTGAATAGAGTTTACTGTTTAAGACTGATATTGTAGTATTTTCCAAATGCTATTTATCTAATTAAGCAACTTCTTTAAAGGATAAATTTTAACGTAACAACTACAGTAAATAGTTCAAGTTTATTGAATGAAATGTTATGAATGATGCAGTTTTCCGATTTTAATAAATTGCATTTGAATTTCAAATCTCCATAGAAGCATTCTTTGAATATCTTTCGTATATTCTTTTAATTAGCTTTGAAACTGCATTGCAGTCAATTTTACATCTCTGGGATTTGTTCAGTTTGATATCTTTAAGACATTCAAAGCAACATATTTGTTTACATTGTATTTTAATAAACTTCCGTATCCTTTTATATATTATACAATTCAATTGCTAATACAATAAATTTAATGTTTCTTAAGCTTTACTGTAGGAGATGAAAGATATAAATATTTTAAACGTAGTCCCAAGGCAAATGCATTATCTTCTAGAAACCGATTTAACTCCTTTGTAATAGAATTGTTTGCATTTTTTTATACCTAAAGAAAACTTAATATATTACACAATGAATCTCGATAGAAAAATTGTAGTAGAAAATTTGAAAAATGTAAATAAAAAAGTCGATGTCAAAATATACCAGTTAAATGTCAAATGAGTTTTCGAAGTTGAAGAAAGAGCTTTTTTTTCATGCTAAAAAGATATACAAAGCAAACGCTTTCTAGTTTAAAAATTGATCAACTAATTTGCTAAAAATAGTACAGATACCTTAATAAATACATTTTCTAGTTATTGAATTAACAAAGAACGTCTCCTTCTATATACTGTTTAAATATTTTGGTCCAACTAATAAATAACATTAATTTTCAATTTTTCGCACTGTGCAGCATTAAAACAACTATAACATATTTCTAAATGTACAGATTGCTTATTCTCTACTTCCAGAACTATGGAACATATTGAAAATTTATTATAATAATTTAAACAAAAATATACAATAGGCTTTAATTTGATATATTTTTAGCAAGAAAATTCTACGTAAGTTATGAATTTGAGGAAATCGTATTTAACGATGCAAAATAGCCTTAGATCATGCATCACAAAGATATAAGAATTAATTTACGAAGAATAAACACAAAAGCAAACTTAAAATGGTTTTACAAAGAAAATTGTTCGAACATTAAGAATATTGAACAACAAAATATTTAAAATTTTTGCTGAGAAAAACTACTTTTAAACGTAATCATATACCTTATTATAATAAAACAGTTAACCTTGATTCAAAATGATCAATAGAATATAGAAATGCTCTAAAAACTCTATACGATATTCTAGATTAGATGAAAGCTAATGGAAATGAAAAGCAAAAATTAATGAATTTTCAACTTATCAAGGATTTTTCCATACATATTTGTCCCCTATTTTCTTCTATTTTTAGGATTCGGCATTTACTGGCATTCTAAGGGACTTCAATAAAAATTAGTTGAGTGCTGGCCCTCGATTCGATTTTTGATCTTTGATTTTATTCAGTTCTTTACTACAGGATAAGTGTTTTCCGCATCTGCCGTTTTTTAACCATATGGCTTTGGCATAAGAAGTGATTATGCCTGGTGTTATTCAATTCTCATATTGTATGGCGAAGACACACATTATGCGCAAAATGCAGTTCATTTGCAGAAATATATGGAAAAAAATAAGTTATATATATTTTCTTTCCAAATTTTCATCCAAACTATTCTATAAGATGTGGAATTAAAAAAAAAGAGTTGTGTAATCTATTCCAGAGTGCTTCATATTTGATAAATATATTTGAAAGAAAAGAAGGAAAGGTTAGAAGTTGAAAGGGAAAAACATTACTCCGTTTTGATGTAAATTAGTTACTTGATCCAAAATGCTTAATGGAATATCTTCATTGCTTGGTGAAGATGTTTACAAAATTCATCACTTGCGAAAATAAGCAAGAAATTTAATGAAAGAATCTTCCCGATTATTTTTTATATAATTGACAGTGAATTGCATATCCTCAAGTCCAAAACAGTTCAGTAAATATGTATCAATTCGAAGAATGCCAATATAATCGATATTCAAAATGCAACAATTTGAAAAACAATGTGGATTCGTATAATATATGCGAAAATAATAATTCATAATACAACAGTTTGAAACACAATGTTGCTTCATAAAATATATACTAAAATAAAGAATTGTAGTTGCTAAAGGTATCAAATAGGCAAAAAGTATTCATTCTCCTATATACAGTTTCTTGGTTAATAACTAAACGGCGATGAAGAAAAAATCTATTAAATAACCCCATATAACAAAATCATAAAATATATAAAGGTTTTTGCTACTAGCATGCAGGGACAAGTATTTATAATATATATATATATATATATATA
>JAPMOR010099319.1:1123798-1179326 GCA_026543865.1 Argiope aurantia
GAATAGCTCCCATTTGATGACAGAAACGTAAAATTAAATCAAATATTAAATCTTCCGATATTTCCCAGTCTTTGAGAAAATAGGTTTTGTTACATTTGTTTTTTCTATTTCATAAGAAAAGAATTTAGTATAAAATAAGTAATTTAGTATAGCATATATGAAGTATGCATATAATTTTAATGAAATTTTATAAAATGGGCAGTTGGAATATTTAACTGCCTTTTTTGTCTTTTAATTATAAAATCAAAATACAATTAATTAAACAAGGCATTGGAAAAGGGGACTATTGTAATAAATATTTATAAAATAAAATTTTCTTATATGAAACATATTAAGTAAAATTCAAACTGCTTCCCTGAGTGCACTGTTACGAATGGGAAATATTGTTTTCCTGCATTATTAAATCTCATCACTACAAAAAAAGATATAGTGTAAACGGATGCTGAATGGTTACCAAGTCATTAACCCAAGAGCGTGGTCACTTTGGTCAACTTGGGGGCAAAAATAAAGACACTGAAAATCGGCACAGTAGATTCTATCACTATTAAGAACCGAGATCTGTAGATTCTTTAGAAAATCTCCATGTGAAATCACGTCTTGTCAAGAAAATGTATGAAGCAAGATAGACACACAAGGAGCAAATTTCTCTTTGAAGGGATGATAAAAAAGTGATTTCTCTTGATTGCTTCAAACTGAACACTATCATTTACTATTTTTATCTAGCGATTTGCTTTCAGGGTCTACAAATACTGTTCTTGGTATAAGCCTTCGTTGTATTTTTGCTTCGTGTGTCAAGTGTTTTCTGAAAAGAGTGTACTTTTTCCATTATCCAAAATATTGGACTGCTTTCACTATGCATTCATCAGACGATATTTATAACAGAAAACAAAAACAACAAAAATATTATTTTTCGAGCCCCTTGTTTCTCAAGATTCTTTACTTCTAGGCTACTGATGTGGAGCAAGCGATCCTAGGCTGAATTTGTCGACCCACTTCAGTTGCTTCTTTAAAAAAAATTCTCATAACGTATATAACTTTTTAAATTTTTAATTCAAATTATTTCTCTTCTGCAAAGATGATGATTAGTCATGTGTTTAAAGAATACAAAATATTCTAGATGTTTACTTTCTCGAGTGTTTTATTTTTTATTCATTTCCCTTCTTGCAATTAATATGTAATTACAAAGGATTTATTTTTTATAAATATAAGTGTATTGATCAATTAAATAGCTATGTATCCAAAAATAATTATTTATAAAAAATACTCAACAAGACAAATATAAATTCAAAAAATTAAAATTTTATAACAATGATTAGAAATTGTTGCAGTCCCTTTAACCGTTTTCTAGAAGAATTTTATTGATATTTATAGCCTCCCAAACCTTAATATTTTGTCTAATAATGTTTAAATACCCGTCAATATTAATGCGATAGAAGCAAAACGGCGAAGGTAAAGAAAAACTAAGTGATTTAAAGTTCTTATCGAGTCTTTGTGGTCGCAACCGAAAAATGTTCTAAGAATAATAAAATACTGTGAACACAAAGAAAAAAGAAAATTCATAGATCTGTTATGCTTATTTTGATACAAATAAGATTCCCTTTAAATTTCTCTGGAATAAGCAATGCTTCAACATTAAAAACCCGGCATTGCGTGCCGAAATAGCATAAAAAGCAATTTAAAACAGTGAAAGAAGAATTAAAGACACATTAGAAAACTTTCTAATACCATGTGGTTTATTTTAATCTCCTCTAAAAAAATATCATTTACACATTTTTTATATTGAGAACATTCTTCAGGTTATTTTTTGATCATGTTCAAAGAATTCAAATTTTTATTTTCATTAACAAAGAATTTAATCAAGATAATTCATGTTCGTTGAAAAAAAAATATTTTTTTTCCAACAAGAAAATATAAAAGAAAGAATCTTCTTTGCTTAATTTCGATAAAAGAAGCTTATTTCATGTTTTCTTAAATGCATTTTCTGAATGAGTGGATAATTTTTTTAAACTGATTTAATCCAAATTTCTTTTTTTTGTGGTCTTTCCAGTTTTGTCGGGATAAATACTACACTTCAGGCAAAGACTTAATCTTATGAGATATCTTATTTAGAGCAAAAAAAAAAAAAAATGTTTTTCTTTCTTGTACAGGTAATTTTTCTTTTCTGCCCAAACTCACACACATTAATTAGGGGAGAGATTATAAGACATTGTTATAATTTGATTCCAAAACTATAAGTCCTAAAACAAGTTTCGGATTCTATTTATCCCAACTAAGATTTTAATACTTATTATATACAGAAGATACTGAAAAGTACAGTAAATAATAGCATTAAGTAATCAAATGTTTAAAGCACAAAAAAAAATCTCAATTATGCGTTGAATTTCGACTCTCTTTAATAATTCTTGTTCAATATTAAGGACATAGTAAAGATATTTTATTAGTAAAATATATATTATGAAATTGTATACTGTTTGATATATCAACTTAGTATAGTAATAATATTATTAATTGTGGCATTTCTAGCCCTATTTCTAGTAGGTAGTGTTAGTTTATTTAATAAAAATAAAGTGAATGAGTGAAGTAACTTTAATTTAGAATTACAATTTTGAAATATCTGTTGTTAAATAATTCTTAAAATTCAGGAAGGTATTTTTTTTTCCTTTCTAATTTTTCAAAATATTTTTTTTTCCTTTTCATTTCATATTATTCAGTTAGGCCTATTTTCAATCAAATAAGAACTTCTTTTAGTTCCTGTGTGATAAACGACGTTTCAACTTTACAAAAAAATCAACTTAACATTATTTTTCAAAATTTCGAAAAAGGCAAATTAAGATAATGAAAGAAGATTTAAAGACACATCAGAAAACTTTCTAATGCTATGTGTTTTATTTTAAACATCTTCTCGCACCTGCCAGGGCTTCAGATATGAGGAATAGAAGCTTCTGGCATGGTGTTTGATTCCCGTCACTCAAGTGGGTACAGAAATTATGTGGAGTCGACTAACCACCCTGCAGATGACAGGCGTGCATCCCACTGGATAGGTTGTACCGTGGCCAGCGATGCCCCCCACTGTACTAGACTCAACCTCAGTTCTTTCCTATGTAAGCGCGGCGGTTCAGTCATACAAATTTTATTCCTGTGCCTCAGGGCGAGTCGGAGTGATGCTGATTTTCCATAATCAATTGATCAGGATTAGAAATTCTGATTATAGCTACCATATCCCAACGGGGACCAAATCAGAAATGTGTATGAGGAGGTTCCGGTACAGTGGTTGGTACTTGCCACCCTGGTGGAGGATGGCTATCTCCTAACAATTGCGGGACGTACTTCCCATGGGAAGGGTTGTACCGTGGCCGTGAGAGCCCTTAAGGCTCAGCCATAATTTCCGCCAGCATTGCTGTAGCAGCGGTCTGGTCAATCAGATTTTTTCGTGTACCTTCGGGCGGATTTGTGTAGTAGATTAAGGTTACAACTGTCATGTTGGTGACAGATGCATAATCAGTAGCTAGTCCCCATTCTGTCAGCGTCCTGGCATAGGGGTAGCGCGTCTTCCGCGTGGTCTGGGCGTCCTGGGTTCGAGTCCCGATTCAGGCATAGTTGTTCTTCTTCTGTATACTGACTCTGATGTGTGTAAATGTGTCCCCCTGTAAATAGGGGGTATGCAAGAGAATGTAACGAGTGAAGTAGCTAAGCTCTTGGCCCTAGTTGTCACTACTGAAAAAACAAGAGAGGCTCACTCTGTTTAAATCGCTGACAAATAACTGTCAGCGGGCTTGTATTGTGCCATAATTCATAACACAACAACAGCCTCCATTCCACTTTATGATACTAAATCATAACATCATTCTTGTGTAACTCATCTACACAAGAATTCAAAATTGGATACTTGTAATTAATTATTAAATAATTAAATAATAAAACTTTGTCTCATGAATAATTTTGGTTCACAAAAAAGAAAAGAAAGATGCGGAGAAATTTCACCTATGAATTATTAGTTTTGAACAAGAGTTAGAGAAGTCTTTGCCAAAATTAATACCATATTTCTTTATTCAGCAGGAATTCGGAACTATGTCAATTTATTGATTTATTTAGTCAATAATGAAATCAAACTTGATTCATTTGGCATGAAAGGGATCGTCTATGATTCATATCGCGCTAAAAGATGTGACCAACTAGACAGGTTTTTATTCTTTTAACAATATTTTGGATATAATTAAATAATGATAATTACACTAGAAAAGATCATGCACATTGAAGAATGTAATTGGTGAATATTTATAGCACAATTTAGATGTAAATATAGATAAACCTTAATAGCCTTGTGTCACTGCAGATCCCTCATCTATGCATATTGTTTCCAAGCACTTAAATCACAATTCCTGGATTTGAAACAACAATGATCCACTAGCAGAAAAAAAAAGTAATAAATACAAAATAATGCAGACTTCAGTTCATTACTCTTTGCAAAAATCGAACAAAATATGTGAAGTTTATGATCTCATAAACTATATTATGTTATTCACGCAACATAAATAATTCAATTTAGACATAAAAACAACTGTCTAAGTGCGTAGACGCCAAAATAAAAATTAGGATTTCTTATCCGATAATGAGGGTAACGAAGAAGTACTGTTAACTCCATTTAGAGTTGCAAACGGTGGTGGATGATTGTATATATTGTTGTTACATCTGTTGAATCTTTTCAGGGTATAAAAGAGATAAATTAAAAATATCAAATCATGAAGGATATTAAAATTTTGATCTTCATTCTTGATTGAAGTACATTGCTAAAAGAGTTTCAAATACATATGTTTTACTATAAACTATAAAAAATGTAAAGCATTTGATGGTCTATCAAAATACATTCCTAAGTCAAATACAGTCACATATTCAATCGTAAATGTCAAAAGATTCGGAGAACGAAATAAAAAAATCATTAAGAGACACACAATATGACCTTTGTAGTCCTAATAAAAATTCCCGTAGGAAAGGGAAAAAATTTCAAATAGAAAAACAGTAAGAGGTCTAGTAGTAATCAGGAGCACATTTTAACACATAATTTATATTTATGCCTACACATTAATTGTTAAACCATAAAAAAAATCATCTTTCGGTTAGTATATACCTGATGAAGTGCAATGAAAATTTCAGATAATTTCGGCAACTTTCAATAGACCGTCATACCTTTCATGCAACTGATATCTTTCATCATTTTGAGACATGCGTAAGAAACACACGAGTCCCCTTCGAGGCATCATGCCAATACTTGGCCTATAATCCAGGTAAAACATACAAATTGGTACTGTATAGTGTTGCGTCTTCTGAAGAGATATTCTGTTAATATGTAGGGCACTCAAATTTAAGTCTCAGATTAATTATAAAAGGTTGGTTTCTCTAATAAATTAGTTAAGAATCATTTGAATTTAGCCACGTTATCTTTATAATCCTTAGTAGAATTGTGATTTGTATGTTTAACACTAAGCCTATTTTGCCATCTGTTTTGTTTTGTTATACGGATAGAAGGTTTGTATACAAAGCTGCAATAAGATTACATTACTATTTTGTGATCTCCAAATTAAAATTTATTTAAAGAATATCATTATAAAATGTATATTATCAGTCAATAAGGATTAATGCAGCCTTAAGGAAGTATATATAGTCAGTCATCTGTGATTGACGATAAACGAAGGAAAGTATAATATCAGTCTCTGTAAAGTGTCGTATCTGTTGACAGAGACTGACTGATTGATATAGCACTTAACGTTAAGTTTAAATTTATGCCTTCTATCATCAAAGAAAGTAAACCACAATTGTGATATATCCGATCGTCAAGGCCTAGTTGAGGTATTTTTCTCTTCATTCTCTCTTTAGATATTCTGAGTTGCTTATAATTGCCAATTTGTAAAATAAATCAGACATAGTACGAGAATTTAAGATGAAAATCTTGAATGCCTGTCAAAAATCGGTGCGGATTATACTAATGTTTTCTTCTTGTTCATGATGGTCTCTGAGTGGAAAATACTTTCTCCAATAAGAACAATTTACAAGAATCTTGGGGATAACATTCCAACATTGAAAGAATAAAATTATAAGTAAGAAAGTAATAAATAAAAAAAATTAAGTCAATTCTTACTTTCGCAAGAATTGAACTCGCATTCTTCACCTTCACGTAAAAAAAAAAAAAAAAAAAAAAATCCTTGCATTTTGAGCTACTGCCTGTTGATTTCAATCTTCATTAAAAACTGCTAAAACTCTATTTAAATTATTAAAATATAATTAAATTTAATTATTAACGAAATAATATTTGGGAAAACTGTATTAACATCAAGTGTCATCCACTACAAGTTTAAAAATATGCATTGGAACTTAAGTGGATGAATAAAAATTATTATATTAACGACTGAAAATTTGCACAAGATATATAAATATATATAGGGTGGGTGTGAACTAATAGTAGAAATTGAAAAATATACATTTTCATTATATAGTTATAAAAATGATGTAAGTAATGCAGATAAATATAAAGATTATATAATTTGCCTATTCTCCATGCCATATATGAGATATATAAACTACTCAAACAAGAGGGAACATATTTAAAATATTTGTTTCTAATGAATGGCAATACATAGAAGCGCATACGATATAAACCCCTGATTCGAAGGAAGTTCAAATTTATACTGACAGCTCCGATAAAAATGGCGCTGTAGTTTATAAAAAAATGGCGACGCTACATGTAGTGTTTAGTGTTGTTTAAAATCAACGAAGAGTGGTTCTTCATAAGTATTAGGTTTATATGTAGTACAAAAAATTCGTAGCAAATGATTGCATACGCACACATTGTCGTAAATGCAATGGTCACTCACATATAACTGATGAAAACGTTGAACATAGCCGAATTGCTCTCAAACGTAGCCTTATTAAACATAACCTGGATCTTTGGAAATATATGAAATGCAGTGTGTATATACCACCTATGCATGACATATTCCATGATACATGCGATTGTATTGACCACTGAGTTTAATAACTAGAGAACAGTTACTTCATATATGGCAAAAATAGAATTCGGATTCAATGATATAAGAGTTAAGATTAAAGTTAAACTTAGATCAATGATAAACTTATTTCTTTAACTTATATCGATGATATAAAGTTGAGGATCGTGATATAAGAAATATCAATATATTTCTTCTATTATTTTTCAAGAGATATAGCTTATTTTGTTTAAATCAGTATTTTAGACTTTAATATTTTAATTATAATAAATAATTATTTTTAAGTTTTGTATCACATTGTAAGCATTTTATCTTTCTTAGTTTGCATATATTAAATTTATCCAGAATAAATTTGATCAAAAATGCATTGCATTTTAATATATATGATTATTTAGATTTTTTTTAAAAACTCTACATAAAAATATTTATGAATACCCATAATTATTGTTACTGTCATATGAAATTTACGTTATCATCAAAATTCCTGAATATTTTCATACAAATTAATTGCCCTCAGTGAGCGGTATTCACAAATAAGAACCCCATTCCTTACCACTGAAATGAATTAGTTAATTTTTTTTATTAAATTCTATGCTTAGATACTAATTAGTTCCATTCGTGCGTTTTTTCCTTATATAAATTTAATAATCCGCAGCATAAGGGTTTATGAAATGCAAATTAATGTAATTTTTGTGAAAATCGTTTTCTCAATAAAAATAAAACGTTAAGCATGTTGCAATAGCAATTATTATACAATTCCTAAAAATGTGGTCATTATATTAACCATTATAAAGAACTTTATCAAAATTTATATAATAAAATGAACTCTATTTACTTATAAAAGCTTAAAAAGAATTCTAAATCAATTGAAAAGTAATTTAAAAATTTTATCTTTAAAACATTAAAACAAAATAGTTATTTTCATTTCTATGAAGTGAAATTTCCTTTAAGTTTCTTCTTTTCTTTTTCTTTCTTTCTTTTTTTCTTTGTGAAACGAACTAAGTCGCAACTCTATAAAAAGGCCATGTTAATTGCCATGAAAGAAACAAAAGAAAAGCGAAATTAGAAATACATTATAATAGTGTGGTAAATGTTAATCCTGTCAAAATGCCATTTCCATGCAATTTGCATAAAAAGTATTTTAAGAAGCGCTTGGGACATGCTCCAAGGGATGGGTTTTTCACAATCTTTAACCTTCAAAAGGGTTTTAAAAAATTAATTAAAAAAAATTCGATTCTATTTAAAAAGTAATTTTTTCAAACAATAAAAATGATTCGAGAATTTTCAATTTCCCTTTTCTTATTTGAGTAAAGAAAACTATTTAATTTTTTTCGTTATATGCATTAACCAAACGATTATGTATTTTTTTTAGCTACGAAGGAATTTCACTGTTTTTGTTCTGGATTACATTACCTTTTCGAATTAAAAGTTATGTTTTTAGAAAAAGAGCTTAATCTTTTAAGAAGTGTTATATAAAGGAACGAATTCGTCATTTTATAGAATATTTTGCATTAAGAAAAAATATTCTTATTTTCAAGTTTTCCAGTAGAAATTTCAAATTCTTTTAAATGCAAAATGTTGTTGTCGTACTTAGGTCCAAAACTGTTTCAAATTAAATGTAAAGAACAATGAAGGAACTGCCCATTTTATAAGGAAACAATATCACCACAGGTGTCATCACAAAAGGATTGCAACAACTAACAACTTTAATAATGTAGGATATCTAAGTATAAATAGCCAAGTCGCAATGTAAATTCCCGCAAAAAATAAATAGGAATTATAAATAATAGATGTTTTGATTTCTTGTATTATTTACATGGTTCCACCACTTCTATTTCCCTTTAATGTTATTGCGAGAATCCGTTTTGTTTCTCAGCTATATTTATGTCTTATTTAATATCAAAATAATGACTATTGTTGGACAGATCTTGTAATTTAAAATTGTGGTCAGCCGACAAGGGCAACATCTGAAGTGGTACCTTACCTTTCCAAATTTCCACGTTACTCCAACTGAAGGATATTTCACCAAATCAGATTTTATATACAAAAGGCGCCCTTACATGGTGGTTCCCTCACACTGGTAGATAGCTGCGATATTACCATGAGTCGTTTCGGACATGGTGATTGATTTTCGCCACCCAGTGGTTCAGAAATGGTGAGGTCGACTAACTTCTATCAATGATTCGGAGTACTTTCCACTAGAAAAATTGTACAATCGCCAGTGATGGCCCTTAGGACTCAACCTTATTTCCCGCCATATCTTAAGCCAAGTTTGTGGCTACTCCGAATTAAAGGTTACATTATGACCCTTAATTGGAATCTATTTCCATTCTGGAACCCTCAAACCTTGAAATCAAGACTCTACTATTAGGTAATTTAACCATCTGACTCTCCGACCCGCCACGAAAGTACACAAATTTACACCATAAGGCTGAATAATCGGACCGCCGCAACAGCAACACTGGCGGGAACTGTGGTTGTGTCCTAAGGGCCATCACCGGTCACGGTACAACCCTCCCCGAAGGAAGTACGTCTTGTCATCGAGGGAGGAGTCAGATCCCCCACCTATTTGTGTACCCTCCAGGGTGGCGAGATACAACCACCATGCCGGAAGCATCTCATCCCCATTGCTCCCCTCTCGGTGGATTTACTATTAGATAACCGTGCCATATTCCGAAAGATAAGACTTGCAATGATCTCATAAAAATGTATGAGAGAATTTCAATTAGCAACCATGCTATCTGTGCAATTGAAGAAGATGTATTTTGTTGCTTGAGAATTAAAGTCCTTTTTACAAACTAGTTATAAACCTATACCACTGAATTAAATTAAATGTTGGATGAAATATTTTAAAGAAATGTGCAGAGTGTCCTATTTAATGACAAGCTTGAAATAACGGAAGACTTGCTACACAATTTGACAAGGCTTCATGTGCAACTCTAGAAAAACTGCTGTAAAACGAACGTAGAACTGTGCGTACCTATATTAGTAATCCCCAAAGGCTCTCAAAAGTTTTCGAACGTTTTCGAATTTCAACGAAATTTCTATTATGTCCATTAATGAAAATTAATATTTCAGAGTGACATTTTTTTATTAATATCTGTAGCTCCTTCTTTACAAAAGCAACACTTATTATTTTAAGAATGTACAAAAATCTTTTTTTGAAAATACAAGTAATGAAAATGTTATATCATAACCCTTTTCACACATTATTTAGAAATCTACACATATAAATAAATATTGTGGTAGTTCAGTCAGTTAATATCTTGCAGGATATTCTTCAGCAGCCCAGATTGCTCTCAAATGATATCACAGGATTTGCTAGCGTTTTTGATATTTCTGCATATATGTTTCATCATTCTTCTATCATTTCTGTTTTTAGTTCGGTTTTCATATAAATGTAGCATTGTCGTACTCTTACCTCCAGCTGTAGTTAAATACATTCTACTAGTCGCTTCTGGGGACTAGTTGCTTCGCTAGGAATATTGATTATATTTGTTTTCAGATAAACCATTTAGATATCACTTCGTGTCTTATTCCGGTAAATTGTTTGGTATTAAAACCGTGTTATTTTATTTATTGCCATTTAAATATTCTTATTTACTCTGTATACTTTGCACATGAACCTTTCTAATGGAGAAAATCCCGTAACCACAAACAGCTGTGAAAGACAAAAGTATTATGTTTATCTATCTTCTAAGCTTCAGTTATTCTAATTTCACCTTTTTTTATTACTTTCTCGCATACAAGTATAGAGCAAATATTGTAATCGTCAAAAAATTCGAGATTTTGACTAATCTTCACGGATTAGACCTTCATGAGTCAGGAAAATACATTTTTGAAAAATGTCTGTCTGAGACAAAGTTAACACAAAACCGTTTTGAGATAGATAGATGAAGTTTGGTATAAAGTCTTTCGACCAGTTCCGTAGATTTCTATCAAATTTTGAAAGAAAACCATTCTGTCCGTGTATATGTAAACACCATAAGTACAAAATGAAGAACGCTAGAAGGATAAAATTCGGTACACAACATATATAGTGTGAAGACGTATCAAATTTGGAGCAAAATCTAACAAGAGTTTGATCATTTGTCGATCTATTAGAAAAGATCTCATGGATTAAGATCCGGTGAACATAGAGGACAAGAGATATGTTTATCCTGCCGACTACACCTCCTTGTGTGTGTAATATCGCGGCGAATACACATTAGATAAGAAAATATACAGATACACCATCGTACATGAACCATATACCTCTCTGCTCTTTGAAACACTTCTAGAAGGTCACAGTGCAAGATAAAGTACGTTATTCAAACGTTCGGGCAACAAGTACAGTCAGTCTCAAGGAATCTTGCCAAATTGTTGACACTAAATATTTTTTAAGATGTTGATGTATACGGTATAGAGATTATCCCTCTCCTAAGTTTATGCATTATATGTGTTGAAAATTTACATTTGGAATCAGAAATTGCATGCATTTTTCGATATTTTTACCTTCTCAACATTGTTTGCATCTTCGTGTTAACTTGCAGTTTTGTTTCTCTTGATTCCTACTAATAATTCTCTGAGTCTTTCAGTCCGTTAATACAACCCCATGTATGATATCTCAAATTTATATTAGCGGATTTATCGTGGTGGTATGATTTAATGGTCTTCTCGATTATTAGGTTTATCTCGGGGATTTTTGCTTGAGGTTAAGAAAAAGAATGTGCACATTAAGAGTTTTATGTTTATCTACATTAACTGAAATATCATATCATCATTTAATAGTCAGTCCGTAATTTCGCATATACTTGCAAAGCCGAGTGTAGTTTGCACTACAATTGTGCAACTAAAATATTTGACATTGTGATTTAATAACTTTAGTCTATTGCTATTAATTTGCATAAACTTTGTATTCCTATAATATCTAATTATTCACATACATCTTGTATAATACGTTATATAATTATAATATTGCATAATATGTTAATTAATATTAAGCACTTATTATCCATCTAACCAAAACTAACTATTATTAAAGTACTTTAAAATTAAAAAATAAGAATATATTTTTTAAATTTTTAAACCTTAGTTCTATTTCAAAAATCAAAGCGTTTTTATTAGAAATTCCTATTCCTGAAGGAATAAATCTTACTGTAATTACTTTCATCCGCATTAAATAAAATAAAATTTCCATCGAGTTTTTCAGAAATCAGTCATGTTTTAAGTACGCAAAAAAAAAATGCGTTAACCTCCGCAATTGTCGAAAAGAATAGTTAAAATGAAGCGAAGAAGAATTAAAGAAACATTATCATATATATTTTTTTAATACCGTCTGGTAAATTTTAATCCACACAAAAATACTCATTTACATCTTTTTTAGATTGAGATTATTTTTAGAACCTTTTAGTAATTTTTTTAATACATTTTTTTCATCCTTCAGCGTTTCTAAGAGTTTTAGAAAGAATTTATCGAAAAAAAAAAATAAAAGACTAACTAGACTTCAAGACTAAGTTTTTTCCTAATCTAGAAAAAGTTAAAAGAAAAAAAATCTTTAATCTTGTAAGAGCAGATAGTTTCTTGTCTTTCCTAAATGCATTTTCCAAACGAGTAGATGCAACTTTTAAAACGAGAAAATGCCTTTTATTTTTTTTTTATTTATTGGACAGCATGTATTAACATAAAGGTGATGTCATAAACCGAGATTTAATTTTTGACATTTCTTTTTGATGCGTAAACATTTGCTGTTTCATAACACATACAAGCCTCTTTTGACTCTTAATATTGTTACGGATTTGCTTCAAATCTACTACTATGTCAAGTCACTGGGTTCGATTATATTGGGTCTATGGTGTGAAAAAAATCACAATCAGCATGCCTCAGTAGGAAACAACGACGACGTTTATTAAACACGAATACAAAGACGACGAATATTTACAGCCGAGACGAACACAGGACAGCACATAGCAGCACACTATAGCAAACAGTAGCCCACAAGTAGTAATCGACCACAGCACACATAGCGGCCAGACAGAATTCAGCAAGAGGAGGGAATGGCTGAAATTTTCCACTGACTCCTCGCTTTAGCTGTATCCAACTGCCACCACACGACTGGCTACTCCACACATGACATAATACTGCTTCCACAATAAACGCCAGGACTCTGCGCACAGCTCAGTTCAGCTCGACATAACGTTTGTTGCTTCGTTATCATCTCGAAGACTCGGTACTTGTCTACGACTCCGACTGACTACGATTGACTGCAGCTTAAAACGGATGGCTTTTTATAGTTCTCGGGAGACGGGCACAGAAGGTTCTGGACCAATCAGGCGTATCTCAGTTCCTGTTGGATGAACCTTTGAAATTCTCGAAGTTTCCAGCAATACCTATTTTGTTGCCAATGTCGCCAAATGGTAACCAAGTGTGTCGTAAAGTTCTGACATCATTGACGCGGCATCCGATTAGCACCCAACAGAACTGATCGTAAAACGGTCTTTCCAATGATTGAACTAACCGTGATGAGAAGCAACATTACAGGTTTGTAACAATATGTTCACCAGGATTATTAATTGTTTTAATGAATAATCCTTCAAATATTACTCTGTTTTAATGGATCCCAGAGACAAATATTTCTAAATCTTAAATTTTGATGAAAAGTTTTTTCATAATATTTTAAAAGAAAACATTTTGGCATGCATTTCTATAATTTTTTATTTATAAATACAACTAATTTTCTCAGAGAAAAGAGCAGCAATAGTTAAATTTGGACACAATTTAAAAAAATATTTTCAAATAGCTTGATTCAGAAATTAATTGTAAGAACAAAAAAAAAAAAAAATCAAATATTTTATTAATATATAAGCATTCCTAATTAATATATAATACAAGGAGTATTGAAATAAAAAGGTACGAAACGTCGCAACAACGTAACCGTTAACATATTTGCCTATAACGCTGTGGAAGAACGTAGCGATACATCTAGTGAAGCGATTGGAGTCTAAGACGTAGATCGGAGCATGCGCAGACACTCGCATGCGCAAGAGAGAACAGAGGCTGTTACAAAGAGGGCCGTCCAATTGACGCTACTTGTTGAATTCCTCGAGTACAGAAGAACCCTTAACTCCAATGTGTACTGTGAAACACTCCGAAGACTACGCAGGTCCATCAAGAACAAAAGCCCGGGACTACTCACAGAGGGTGTGATTCTGCTCCATGATAACACGCGTCAACACGTCTCCAGGGTCACACACGCAAAAGTGGCCAAGTTCAAGGGGGAGCAGCTCGACCATCCACCCTACAGTCCAGACATGTCGCCCTGCGATAGTTATGTGTTTGGTCCCCTAAAAAATATCTGAAATGGAGGCGCTTCCACTCGGACGACGAACTTATGGAAGCTGTGAAGGACTGGGTCTCGTCACGGTGACAGGAATTCTGGGAACAAGGAATCCTTCGGCTCGTTAATCAATGGGATCGTTGTGTCCAGGTCTATGGTGTATACTTTGAAAAAATTTTCATTTATATCCACAGTGCAGTTTCGTACCTTTTCATTATAACATCCCTTGTATATAAGTATAATTTATAAGAATATACCGAAACCTGCACAATATGAATATAAAAGGTGAATCTTCAGAATTTCATCATCATCATTGGAAATAATATTCTAAGATGAAATATTAGTGTCAGCAGTATAAATAACTTAAAGATTACTTTAGGAATATATATCTTTATAATAATATCTTGTTATAAATTTACTCTAAAATAATTTTTTATAAATTATTTATAAATCGAAATAAAATTATACGGCAGAAAAATTGTATCATTGTAATGATCATTTTTAATTTTTAAGATAATGTAAATATTAAATTTGTAAGCAATGTTTTTGGAAGTTATGGTGAAAAATCATCAAAATTTCGCTTAACTCCTGATTAATTATAATTATAATTAAAATTTTAAAAAAATCGGAACTGTCCATTTATTTGGAGCATCCCAAAGTATACATATGTATGACTAATAATAGATGAAATAAATTTGACCCACAGAGGGCGCAAGCACACTCATACAATTAATTTTATCATTAGTGAAGATAGAGATCGAAGATAATATTATATTAAGCTTAGAGAAATGCATGAAAGAACTTCTGAGAAGCTACATAGGAATAAAACCTTTCAATAAGATCCTAAAATTAATAAATTGTCTTTCTTATTACATTAGAATGATTCTTGGTATTTTTTATACACATATTTAATTTAAAAGTGCATAAATTAAAGCAATTAAATTTTTAAATATAGATAGCATAATTTATTTTCAAAAAATCAAAACTAACGCTGATTTAAATAACATACATATTAGTCCCCCCCCCTATCGATCTATTTCTTTTCTAAAAATTTTAAATTTTATTGAATAATTGGATACGCCATTGGAAATAAGTAGTCGATTTTTAATAATCAATTACTTTTACTACATATATTTATATACCAAATGGCCCCTGTTTATAATATATGTAAGGATATTGGGCTTTTACACAAATTAATAATTTTCAAAATCCATCTAATGGCTGAACTGAAATCAATCATTTTTTAAATTATTATTTTTTTTTAACTTTTACCGAATGTAAATTGACATTTCTCAGATGTATCTAAAAATGGAGGAGAGGTGAGGAACAAGTAGCTTGATGACGTATATAGGATCACAGACTTTCAAAGGGTATAAAAATTAGCAAAATTGGCATAATGTTTGAGGCTGGTGACGCTGTCAATGTTTTTGCCCTTCGAGAATGCGCCGTGGAGTTTAATTTTTTAAGATATGCCTTGAAAATAATTAATAGTGACAGATGGTCATTGTTCATACATTTACTTGCCCAGGTCTTGTTTATAAAATTTTGCGAAATCGAATAATAATTGCGGATGGGAAGTTGGATCCTCTGTTTTACTAATTATTTTATATAGATGACTTTTATTATATATGATATGATGAGTAATGAAGTTGGTGTGTAAAAGATGTTAGTAAGGAATTAATTGTGCAGAATATGATTATAGATAGAAGTTTCAAATCATTAAGGTGGGAGGGCAGTTGTCTAGTGATAAGATCACGATTTCGAGACTGGAGGGTTTCAGGTTCGAAATCCGATTCCACCGCTGAACCGTCATGCAAACAAGTTTCGTCCACTTTAAATCCATCAGTGCTAACGTCTCCCCCATTAGCGTTGTGTGAAAACTTGCAGATGAGTGGTACCTGCTCAGGCATCACCCTCGTCATTCGACCTAGGTTCAAAATTGCAAGATCGGTCCCAAAATAGACCTAATGTTGTTTGAAAATGTGACATTGATATAACTGACCTAAATTCAAGCGGGAAGCTTAACAGAACAGCATATCATATCATTCTCATTACAATCGCAATGCATTATGGGATGTGCACCTAATGAGGCATCGCCATCTATCATCCAAAAGACAAAAAAAAAAAAGAGTAATGCAACTGCTACGAATTTCATTTACTACTTATCTAGAAGTCTTTCCTTAATTTCATCAAAATATCACACGGAGCGGCTAGTTTCTTAATAAAGATTTAGCTTATTTTCTCACATTTTTGTGTTTAAGGCTGGGTTTAAACAATTTTTAAAGTTTGTAATATTTACAAATGAAGTTTAACGACAGATGTTATTCAAATTACAATTGTTAATTCAAGTGCAAATTTTAGATTCAATGACAAAAAATTACTGATTATACTTTATCCCTTATTACATAATTAATAGATTAATTAAAAGTTCTTCTATAGTATGGTTCCGTGTTAATCAAAATCTAGAATTTAAAAATGATTTATTCAAGAAGAAATTAGGACCAAGTTAAATAAATTGTTTAATTGAAGTTTTAGCAAACATTAATGTGAGTCAACTGACCGCCAAAGTCGGCTAATTAATTAAAATAGCTGTCAAAGTGATTAACCGATTTGGCAAGTTATTATTGATACTGACTGATAAATTCGATTAATCCTATATTTCATTTCAAGGCATTTTATTTAATTCAATAAGACTATAAGACTGCGATCAGATCCAAACTTATAAGCACGAATCGTAATAAAGTTGATTTGTAGTTTCAAAGACCTAATGTCTGCAACAAGCAAACATTTTTTTAAACTTTTATATTTAAAGATAATATGCAGCAAATGTAGTATTTATTTAACAGTTACCATTAATACAATTTTATATATATAGCAGTAATATTTTGATAATGCTTTATAATTGATCATGAATGGTGCCCAAAAACGATTAACATTGTCTTTAATTTTTAATTCACTATATATATATATATATATATATATATATATATATATATACAGCATTATTTTGTTTAAAGCAGAATGCAGGTGCGACAAGCAGTGAAGACACTTTACATTTTTAAATTTGCTTTAATCCATTCCTAGAAGGCATAATATTTATTTACAAGAAGGCACGAAGAAAACACGTCCGCCACAGCGCGTTACAAGAGCAGAAGTGGGGAAGAAGCGAGAAATAAATTATCCTTCATCTTATATAACATGAGATATTGATAGGGAAAATATTTTGTTACAGTGTGCTAATATATTGTTAAGATTCTGATAGGGATTTCTGACGCATGTCAATCACAAGTAAGGGAATCACAGGGATCTTAAAAAAAAGGAATGTGCTTATTGGGCATTTTTCTATCCCTTCACACGGAGAGTGTGAATGTGCAAATGTAAGCATTTTTACAAAGTTTCTCTTAAGTAGAGAAAGTGGAATTGGATCAGGAGATAAGAGAAGGAAATTGCTATGGGATAATTTAAGATGAAGCTTTAGAAATTAATTTGGATTATATTAAGATTTTAAACTACCATTACATATATATATATTGAAAGAATTGACACATATAATCACAATTCGGCCACTTCGCCCCTTTTAAATTTAAGGCATAAGGATTAGATTTGAATGGCCGGACTGAACAAGATCGTATTCAACTGATTCTGATATGTATGTTCAAACATAATAAATTTTTCTTGTGATAATGTATTTTGAAAAATTTATAAAATATATTAATATAATAAGAGATATATATATATACAGAATTTATAGGTTGATTTTTATATTAGTTCTTAACCTGTATGTTTAAAATGCCCTAGAAACCCGTGCTATGAAAGACACAAACCGATAACAAAAGGACCAATTTTACCCTTCGTCATTTTTTTTCTTTTTCTTATGATTGTTGAATTTTACATTAAATTGGCTTCTATTTACCTTCATATACTGTAAAAATAAAAAATATATATGTTTTTTTAAGAATATTATTGATTGTATCATTTAATTTGAGAAGAAATTGTATGTTTCAACGCATTTACTTTTTTCAATGATAATATATTTTTAAAAAATTCTAAAACATATCTATATAGCAAGAAAAATATCTGCAAAATATATTGGCAGTTTTTCATGCCAATACATTTTTTAGAAAATTTAATTTGAGTGTAAATGAAAATCGGTCTCAGAGGCAGCACCTCTCCAGTTCAAGGGTTTAACACGCCATCAGAGTGATGATACGGAGAGGGGGGGGGGGTATTTAAGATGAAGCAAGAAGATGGCAGATTTGCGATTCTTTCTCAATAATATTTTTAAAAAAATAAAGCAATTATGGTAAAGTTTTGGAATAAACATTGACTAATTTTTAAATCATTTTATTCATGGTGGAACTTTTTTACACAAGGCCAAGACTGTGACAAATTTTGTTAATGATCGTAACATCAATCTTTTAAAGTGACCAGTTAATACTTCTGATTTTAACTTAATAGAAAAGGCCTATAATTTGATTTTAAAAAAGGCAAGAGAAACCTTAGCGGTCTAAAAGAAGAGCCGAAAACATTGTAGATTGCCAGGGAGACCTTCTACTATACCAGTTTTGCTAAATCCATGACCAAACATCTACAGCTGAAAATGAAATATAAGAAAGATATGTCTTTATAACACTTTAATGTTGATAATTTTTATTTGACTTTCTAAAGAGTTTTGTCGGTATTGTATTAGATTATTTTGGATGTATTGCTAGAACGACCAAATGATAATTTGAAATCATATATTCCTTTATATTTTCACTTGAGTGAACTCAAAATGCATAGCAGTAAAATGGTCATAAGAGGATGAACATTTGATTTATAATAGTATCGACAAAGAACAGTAGAAACTAGAGTGAAAATTCGTTATATTCATAATTTTCATCTCAATGACCAGCAATCTTGGACACGTTTGAAACAAAGTCGGTTTAAATAATATCCCATTCTCATCTGCAACCAGGGCAAAACGATATTCGATAAAACTGGTACAACTGAAGAAAATAATAAGGATAATTCTCTGGAAAAAAGCTCGACCACCCTGCGTAGTAGAAGAATCAGATACTAGAATAACCCTTTAGCACTTTCGCAAGCATGAAAATCAATTATTCAAAATACATCAAATGAAATTCGATATTTAATTTATATCATCTAAATTATAGATACTTATCACATTTTAACACACATTAGTCAAAGGGTTAATTGTTCTGCTGCTCTGTAATATCTGTAAACGGGATACGCCAAAAGAAGAATGAAAATGAATGAAATTTGTTACATAATCCTGTCATCGCAGTTGAAGTTTACTTCAAAATTTCGTTTCAGTCGGTCAAAAAAAGTTCAAAATACTTGTTTTTATTTACTATATTTTTTGAAAGATGCAACTTCCAAGTGTGGAATTCGGAAAATAAAAATCTCAATATTTTTGACATTCCAACCTTGTCCAATGTCTACAATCTTATGAATAGGAACAGGTTATAAAAATTTTAACAAAGAGCATACGAAAATGTTTCTAGAAGATCACCGAGGTTAGTTTAAAAAACAAAAAGAGTTTAAACCAATGCTGATTCCACCAAATGGCAAAGTAAATACATATTGGCTTCAGATAATGCTCTGATATATGTCTAGCATCAATTAAAAACCAGATACATTTTTTGGAAATTCTCCAAATATATTAAGAACTATATATCTGCAATCATGACACATCTATTTTCTTTATTAGATGTTGAAAAAAATAAGACAAAATATATAATACACATTATTTTGTGAAGTATTTGATTAATTTAATTATGTGTAATTTAATTCTATATAAATCTCGAGCTTAAATGTAATAAAACTTCGGATAGGTCATTATACCTTAATGAAATTGGATTTCTGTTAATATGTAAAGATTATCCTACAAATCTTAATTGCTTACATACGTAAGCCATATCATATATATATATATATAAATTTTAAAAAATAATGAAAATATCTTGAAGAAAAACATCAAAGATATAGTGGAGCTTAAACGTAATTTAATACATTGTAAGAAATTTTAATCGCCCCAAAATAACATTTTTAATACTGAAAGGATCCTTATAGTATGTGTAAAAATAACTGTTATTTGTCCTCAACAAATTTTCAAGGACTTTCAAATAGTATTTTAACAACAAAAAAATCCATCATTTCTATAAAAAGATTGGTGTGTTAGTGAATCACTAGAAGGTAAAAGAATCTACGGCTTTGAAAAATTTTCTTTCGCAGGAGAAAATTGTTTTATAAATTCTTTCTCTTGTGTTTATTTCCTGGATAAGAAGATATTTTTTTTTAATGGTGACAAGCAATTTTTTCTCTCAGCGTATCATATAAATGTATCGTGATGAATGCCACGTTGAAATAAAGTCTTATTTCTTCTGAATAGAAGAAATTTTTTTAAATTCTAAGAAATATGCCATTTTTTTGGTGAAAAATTCTTCACTTCGCTAAGTTTTTTTTCAACCTCCATAAAAATCTTTTATTTAGATGAAAAATGTCATTCTAGATTATTGATACAGAAACAAATAAAAATCCAAATGAATTCCGATTTTCGCTAGATAGCGGTAAGCTTTTAATACTAGTTTTATGTAAAATATCTGGAATATCAAGCTTTGCCCCACAGTTTTTTTAAAATTATTATTTTGTAAAATTGTGTGTGTGTGGGGGGGTAAAAATATTTAGATATTAATCACACACTGATTACATATGAATATTTTTCAATCTTATCTTAATATCAACTTATAATTTAAATAATATATCACGAATACACTTAGTTTAGCATGTATACAATGTGTTGTATAACAAAACCCATTTTTCAGTTTATCTATCATTACGTATATATTTCAACTTACACTCAGTTTTAACATGGTGAAATCGGATCCGAGACAACGGTGTATAACATTGTCAGTATGAGAGCAGTTAGAGAATGGTTCGAATAGTTAGTTATAAAAAAATGGGTTTTTTTTCGTGTGTGTTTGTGTGTAAAATCCTGTTTTTTCTGGAAAGACACCTATATAGATAAACTTAAAAAGCAAAGGTTTATTAAATTATAAAATTTGATCGAAATCGTTAGAGCCGTTTCCAAGATACACGAAATAAATTTATATATAATATACAAAAATTCCTCGTTTAAAGTTACAAAACAATTGAGAAGTAAAGCATCAAGTTACAATAAATTTGAAGGTCAAATATTCCTTTAAAAGATAGACTGAATGATGACGTCATCTAGTTAGATGCTGAGTTACGAACACATAAATTAATTCAGAAAGAAGAATTATAGTGGCTATTAAGTCTGCAATCGCAATTTCTTTAACAAACAAAAGTTTTATATCTGAATAGTTACATTATTACAATGATTTTTTTTTCTTTTGAATATTTCATCTATCTCTACTGAAAATCCGTCTTCATTTTTGATATCTAAGGCTTACCTCTGGCTCCAATGTTTAAGCAAAATCAACTTATCATTTAGATAGTTTTTTCCATATTCAATATCATTTATTAAAAAATACTGCCTTGCTGAAAATGAATTAATAAAGGATAATATTTAATGAAGAATTATATTAATTATTCTTTATTTCTATATAAAAATGATGGATATTAGAGGAATGCTAATTGGATTCGAGTTGCTGTGAACGCAGATAATTCGGAAGAATTTTATAATAATTTAATATAATCAGGAAAAAATTAAAATGAAATATTATTACATAATAAAGTGCAAATGCCGCATACGATTGTTAAAGGGGCTGTTTTGTCATAGAAGTAGCAGCCTTATTTTTCAACCTGGAATTTTCCCAGGAAGAAACAATAAACTCGGAGGACGGTACGATCGGGAAGAAAAAGACAATATCGTCGGCTAATTTTCATGTTTCTGAAAAACAGACAGACAATCAAGTCTTCGATGGATTAGACTCAAAATTTGACAGCTGTCTAGATTATAGACAATAAAACTGAGTACTGAATTTTATTTCACCAACACTCTTCTTTTTGTAGTTATCGCATTAATTTATATTCGAACAGACATACAGATAAACTTCCTCTGAACAGATTTTACACAAAATTCGATAGAAATCTCCAAATTTGGTATTAAGATCGTATACCAAATTTCATTTGTCTAGCTCAAAGTGTTTTTGAGTTATCTTTGTCACAGACAGACATATTACAAAAATGTGTCTTTCGAACTAAGGGAGTTTTAAAAGTTGGAGATTCGTCAAAATGTCGAATTCGAAATTTTTGACGGTTACTATAATATCTCTATACTACGTATACTAGAACTATAAAGCATTGATTATAAAACTCAAGATGGTAATAATAAGCATAATATTTATATTACCTAGTTGTAATATTCTGTAATTATTTTTATCAATATGAGTTTAGAAACATTTTTTTAAACCTAGCTGTGCTTTGATTACATAAAAGTTCAATATTAACGTTTGTAATCTATGGGAAATAAATAAAAGCATACGACAAGCTATTACAAAAAGATAATCATAATTTTTAAGGCAACATAAGATATTCAAATACCCGGAAAAAATATTATTGCATACATTCTGAAATTGTAACCGTTTTTAGAACTTCGAAATATTTTAGTGCACCTTCCAAGAGAGACATTTTCTCTTCTCTAATCAAATTATGTGTTTATATTCTGATTTATATATTAGTATATTTAAAGAATATTTCCTTTTTCTCAACTACGAAAAGCTTGAAATATTTATTTGTAATTTTCAATTTCGCTCACAAAAATATCTATATTTAAAATGGATGCATTTTTCCCGAGTGAGTAATTAAGCATATGAATGAAAAAAAAATCCACTTCATTTCTTCAGAAATTCTTAAATTAAAATATTTTGCAAATGCAAATACTTAATATGCTGTTAGGCTCTTCTTTAAGTGAAAAAATCTTTGGCGTTTTGCAATACTATTTTCAATCTTGAAAGGAATATTGTAGTATATTATTATAATCAGATACGGGATTTTCTTACTGGCCTGAAAACTCTGGCATTGCTTACCTTATGCTGGTTTTCAATATGCAGACATTGATTGTTGTTCAATAGTTAATTTCTAATCCCTAAGAGATAGGTTACAATCTCAATAGAAAAAAAAATGTTTTAAACATTGTAAATAATTATTTGTGATACCATTTAATTCTATTAACATATTACTGAAAATTAAAAAGATCAAACTTTTATGGAGAGCTTACATCATGTCAGTCATACATAATAAAATATTTAAAGCACACTAATATTTTATACAAAGAAAATCCAATCTTCAGAGTCTAGAAGTGACCAAGCTATGAAATTTTGAATATTATAATTTAGGTTATTATAAATCATTTCAATGACCAAATGAAGAAATTTTGTTAATCAAAGGGCAGCTTTTATTATAAATGATTTATTTGGCGTAAAGTAATGAAATTCAGAATTTCTTAACTCCATTAGTTTCAGTCGTAGAATGAATCACTTTCTGCAAAATATTAATGAGAGAAAATATTTTACTAAATCTAATAAAATCACTTTTTAGCAACTAAAAGCATTCTTACTTTTCTTTGATTTAACAAAATTTTCAAAACTATATAAAATTAAATCAATTTTATACTTTTTTCATTGGGGACAAGCAAATTTAATGAATTTTATTAGAGCAACTTGCAATCAAAACAGTTGTTCTTAAATAAACAGGATGTGAAATGAATAAAAAAATTTGTAATTACTTGTTGGATTTTCAATGTTTAAACACGCTTTTTTAAATTTTAAACTACCGTATTTTTTTAAAAAAATATTTTTGGGAAAGACTTTGAAATTTAAAATATAGTTTAAATTAATTTGACCTAGAAAGAAAGAGAGAGAGAAAAAAAAAAAAAAAACAGCATCCGAAGCAGAGTTTTGCAGGAAAATTGCGTTTGGAATTTTTTTTTTAAAAAATGGTTTTATGGGATGCATTAAATTAATTTTTTTCAGTTTAAAACTGCATTTATTTTAATACCTTTCTCCATTTTATGAAGAATACAGGGTTGAATTTTTTGAATTAATTTGTGAGTTAAACTAGCCTAAATAAAAGATTTTGTTAAATGCAAACGATTTTAATGTTTGTTGCTATAATGTAGTTATATAATAAGTTGTTTAAATTTTAAATAATATTTCATATAGATTTATTTTTTATGTACTGTTTTTTTTCAAATAAGTAAATGCATTATATCTATTAAAATAGTACATTGATTAATAATTAAATTTTAAGCAAATAAAAGTTTCAATCTCATTGAAATTTAGTACCTATACTGAAAGCTGAGTTTGGCAATGATACTCTATAAAAACTTTAAGAATACAAATGGTAGAAAATGTTTAAAACTGATCACGAGGAATTTGCAAACTTTACTCACAATATTGTCGACCTAGAACGAAGTGAGAGAAGTTAAAATCGAAAAATTAGTGACCTCATTTTTAATGACTGACGAATAAAAATTGTTCATGCACGACGAATAATTAATGTGAACTTTTGGGGAAGTTTAAAGCAGTATATCGATGTAAAAGACGTTCAAACCTGATTGGTTCTGTTTTCCTCCTCGAGGTAAATAAAATTCGTAAATTAATTGCTGGAATAAATTAATTTTAAATAGGACTTCTTTCTAAATGAGGAAGATAATTTTGTTAAGGGCTACTACAGAGTGTGTTTAAAGTTTACATAACTGTTTTGCATTGTATTAATTTTTGTAATTTTCTATTCTAAAATCGTTACTAAAATTCATTAAACCGTTCTCTAGTGATCACTTCAGCTAATTATCAAAATCTGAATTTTTTTCACTTATTTGGAGCAACAAGTTTATCCGCTAAAGCTCAAACCTTGTTTGCGAGATCTTTTCCAGGTAGCTATTAAAACGTTTTTAAGGGGCCTAAAATATTTAGAAAATAATTCGATCAGTTTTGGTCGTAGAAGGGTGGAGCCTTTTTTCCCCTTTTAAATGTTAGAACGTTAACCCATTTTACAAACTGTGAGTTAGAGAGCAGAGAAATTGCATGGTTTAAAAGTTTGGACCAGTATTTTTTCTGTATTCCATGTATTTTTTTAAAAATTATGACAAATATATTTCTTCATTTCTTTAAATGTATTTTTCAAATGAAGATATTTGCTTTTCTCTACTGATTTAGAAATCATTTATTAGGTTATGATTACAGTGAATAACATTTATATTGGCTGCAATAATAAGGAATTTACAAACAGTTTACTGAAATTAAGAATGAAAGGAAGAAACATATGATTTGGACACTCGTAGACTTATCACCTATTTATAAACAATATATTTTTCCATAATAAAGAGATTTAAACAAACAAAATTACAGATTAAATAATAAAAAATATCATATTTCCTTCAGAAATATTATTTTTTTTTGTGTGTGTGTGTAGGATGCCAAAATGCACGTCTGTTTTGCATGCTTTTTCATATTTTAATATTATGTAGTATACTTATTCAAATAGTAACAGTGTCCAAAATGAACTGCTACAGTGGATCCTCACTTAACAAGCATAATTTGTTCCTGGATCACTCGCAAATACAAAAAAAATTTTTACCCGTACTAATCCATTTAAAATAAGAAAATGCGTTTTATTCCAAGAAAAGATTATTCCAGCAAGAAGTACAGAATGCGTTCTATTCAAAGAAAAGAATATTCCAACAAGGAGTACAAAATGTGTTCTATTCCAAGAAAAGAATATTCCAATAAGGAGAACAGAATACGTACAGTAGTAGTAATATTGTAGGAAGTGCAATAAAATTTACAATATTATTGCAAGGAAATCAAAAGAAGTAAAGTTTAAGAATACTTAAAATTTAAGAAAGTTTGATGAATGTCAAAATATACACAAAAACATAATAGCTAAACCTAGATAATAACTGTGTCAAATTGTTACAAATAAAGATAAAACTACATATAAAAAGTGGATTGTACATGGCTTTTCATAATGAGAAAGGGAGAAAAAGAAATTAAATTGCTGATTATAAAATCTTAATCCAAAATATATAATCCTAATACATCAGTACAAATCATAATCCATTTAGAAGATCAAACGTTGTGATTTAAAAACTATTTCCAAACGATAAACAGAATGTGTATTAGATTCTTTCAAATGCATGAATTAATCCTTTTTAATTGAACAAATATTTCAGTTGTCCAATTAATGCTTTAATCTTTTTGACAATTGCTCTTTTATTTCCATTTTCCTTAAATTTTTTAGTTATTCTTCATATTCTTTATCAATTTAGGCCTCGGCTATTTACAAAAGTTGTAAATTAAATAATGACATACCTAAAATTACAGACGATACTATATTTGAACTAGATTTGAATGCTTAAGAGTCTCTTGGTTTTCGTATTAGTGTTGTCTATAAATTACCAGAAGTTGGTTGGAGCACAGTGCTTTATGGATGCCTGGTAGAGTTAGATAAACAAAAGCAAGAGATGGCTACTTTCAGGGTTATTAGAGAATCATTTTTTTGGATTAAATCATAATCACACAGACTTAAAATGGGGAACCACCGGTTAAATTAAATATTGTGGGATTTCCAAATATCTAGTAAGGAACGTACTATTTAATTATGCTTTATACTGTGGTCAATTGTGCAAGTTCAAGATCTAGGGATCAAATTTATACCGCATTATCCATCCATTTCATCCATGAACAGTCTTTGTTTGGTTTCAGTCATCTATATCTTGTTTAAATGTCTTTATTTTAAATACCACCAATAACGTATTTTTAGAATAACATCTTAAAACATTTTGACATGGTGAGAGGGTATCCCCAACGAAACATATTTTTAGTGTTGTTAAGGCCATTATTTGTCTACTCAAATTGTCATTAAAAAGTTTCACTCAAATCACTATTTAATTCTTGACATTTTGACTTTTACCGTTCGCTTTTGCCTCCAACCATGTGTTGAGCAAAGCATGCCGAAATCGGGAATTGATGCCATAAAGCTCAGGATAACAGCAACAGCTGAAGAGCATATTAAAATTGTAAATCAAATGCCATTCCAGTCTAGCAAATAAAGCAGCCATGTGCTGCCGCTGTTGTTATTTATACTTAAGAATTGCATACCCCAGAAGGCACAGTTTGTTGCACAATATTGTGCTATATTATATTATTCAATGTTTAACAATATTAAAAAATATTGTATCTAATTTTGTTTAATATCAGATATTATTATGCAATATACCAGTGCTACTAGAACAAGTAATAGACCACTCCACCCAAACATCAGTGGTAATTGTGTTTCTTTAAATATTCTACGAATTCTACATTGTTAGAAGCAAGTGTTTATAAAGTTGGTGACTGAATCTAAAGAGTAAAATGATTTATTGATTTTTTTCTGGCGCAAGGACAAATACTGCCCAAGCTTTGCCAAACCCCTGTTAACTTAAAATTAACAAAAAATATTAATTAGAAATCGCAAGGAGATGCAAAGCTAAGAGAACAAAGTGAAAATGGAGATTAAATATTATGCATGGAATCGATGCCAAGTAAAAATAAAAACTCATTAACATGCTAAGGTTTGTTACTTATATCTTTCAACTTTTAATAATCTGTTCCGAAATATTTTATACTTAGAAGGCAGTATTTAGGGCATTCACATATGATATGTCAAACAGAAATTAAAAATGAAACATCTGGAACAAATTGGAGCAGTGTCTGAGTGAAGCAAATGCTTGTGAGTAAAATATCTAAGGAGAAGAAAGATTTAATATGGTATATTGACCGTAATTATATGACCGTCATCATGATATTTCCTACTCACGTATATGCAGTAAGTCTCATAACCGCCGGCTGCTCAAGAGTACTTATCTTTTCTCATTGTATTAAACAATAAAAACGTAAGTTGGTATCTTTCAAAATTCCCTGAAATATTTATTACTCTCAAATATAAAGTCGATTTTAAATTTATCTTCAGAACCTTAAAGAGCTTCTTATTTATTTCAGAATGGAACGATTGAAATGGTACATGACCAGCATGCCAAATACTATTTAGAATTAGTTTTATGGTTGTGTAAGAATCTCTTTTCAAAAGTGTCTTTGTTTCTCCAGTTCTTTGAGCTCCTCCTACCAATCCTTAAGTATTCTTACCAAACAAAGTAATTGGATTCGTTTCACATTAAACGAATCCCTCGGTGACTTTCAAAAGTTGCTTTTGAATTTCATTGAACGTCCGAGCCGGTTTCAGTTTCTTCTTATAAAAAACTCTTTGAACATTAAATTGCATTGAGGAAGTAGTTTTTTCACCACACGAATCAGGGAAATGTAATATGATTGGGGAATGGATGAATAAAATATGTCAGAATGCAATCTACGAACGATTATATCTTGTTAGCTACGTAAAATATGTATTTGTTGTGCCTGGTTTTAAAATTTTTGCTATGAGTTCTCGAAATATGCTTTGGGATATTATATATAAATTTCGCATATTTATTTTTTGGCTAAATATGGCAATATTTATTTACATACTATATATTTATGCTTTTGAACCGCTTTGAAAATAGCAACAGATGCGAAATAATGCATCTTTTCGGAATTGAGAAAACAATGAAAAAATTTTGGAGACATGCTGATATTTTTAATTTATCTGATATTTTTATATGATATTTTTAATTCGGAATGGATAAAATTTGTTGTTTAATAAGTTCAAAAGTATGAATTTAGAAAATAAATTGAGGAAATCGGTCCCTTTTTTGAAGTTGGAGAATTCTGTCAAAGTTTTTTTAACGATCTCTGCAAAATAAATAACTGTAGGGGTTAGGCGACCATTGATGATGTGGTTAAGTTCATGGATGTTTATTTATTTATGTAATAACTAATAAAATATGAACCGAGTTGGACTAAGGATTATGCCAAGTTGAACATTAGAGAAAAGGAATATAGTGATGTAAAATTGTCAATGTTTTTCCCGAAATTGGATTTGACAGCCGATGGAAATTTGACGCTGTATCTAGAGGTCATGAGGTTAAATAAGAAATAGAAATGAATAAAATCTATGCTATGAATGGTTATGACTGTTTCTTTTTTTTTATCAAGCTTTACTTCCAAAGAAAAGGCACAAGAATGCAGTATTTATGAAACCTTTCTCAAAAATACTATTGGAAATATTTTAAACTCCTTTCAAAACTCTACCGAAAATGGGGACAGATAGTAGGTTATGTGACAACTGATGATGCATCTATGGTTTTATAATATGAAATAAAAATTAGGAAAATTTGCCTAGTACTTTTGAGTTGTGGGATTGATCCTTTGTTTATAATAGTTATTTAAATAATATATATATATATATATATATATATATATATATATATATATATATATATTCAAGAGAAACTATATAAAATTGTTGAATCTGCTAAATGCCAACACTTTCACACACTCAGCGTGAAGGGATATAAAAATGTGCAGTAAGGACATTATTTGAAAAACGATTCCTGTATTTCTCTTACTTGTGATTGACATGCGTCAGAAATCCCTATCAGAATCTTAATAATATATTAGCACTGTAAAAAAGTATTTTCCCTATCCATATCTCATGTTATATAAGGCGAAGGATAATTTATTTCACACTTCGCTTCTTCCCCACTTCTGCTCTTGAGCCGCACTGTGGCAAACGTGCTTTGTCCGCGTCTCTGCTTGTAAATAATTATGCTTTCCCGGAATGGATATTAAAATTAATTTTAAAATGTAAAAAGTCTTTTCACTGTCTTCGAAACTGCATTCTGCTTCAAACAAAATAATGCTTATATATATATATATATATATATATATATATATATATATATATATATATATATATATTAAATATAAAGATGTTGTATTCTTTTTTATTCAATTTAAATGTCATATCATTTATAATGATATGACGTCATAAAATAATATTAGGTATTGGATAATAATGGTACTCATATTTCAGCCTTAATAATGGTCGGATTTTAAAAAAACCTTTGAATTCAATTGAATAGAGCATCTTAAATTCAGTTTGAGTTAATGATGGATTCTATTTGGTAATTTTGCAAATTTTTCTCATAAAGAATGAAATTTTTATGTAAATGTGTTAAATATAATTATGTCGAATATCTTTTAACAAGTCCTTAAAGTGAAACATATTATTTTAAAAAATATATAATTTATTTTACATTTTAAAAAATAATCCTGGCAATTGAATTTTTAATTTTTCTGTGTTTTTTTTTCTATCCAATATTAATTTATTTGGAACAAATCTGCATATAACTTTGTAATTACAATTAAAAAATACATTTTTTTAGATATATAGTCAATCATATATACTGAATTTTCATAAAAAAGTTTATGTTTTGCTGATCTAAAAAGGATTCAACGCAAACTTGCATGGCCAATTTCATTGAAAAATGACATTCATATAATACCTTTTTAAGGGCAGACACTATTGTGGAGTTTTGTTACCTTATTATATTGAGATACTCAGATTTATTTCACTCCTTACCAACCAACGGATATGGAAGATTACTTGCAGTTCCTACTTTCTGAATACTATTACGATAGAAATCATGATTACTTTTCATGAAATCGTGAAAGGAAATTACACAAGTTAAAATATTGCTCATACGAACTAAATATTACAAACTCTACACATGGATGCTGAGCAACAAAATTCTTCAACATAACAATTTTTTTCAAATGCTAATGTGCGAATAAATTTTGAATTAATTAAATTAAGTACTGACATTCAGTATCAGAGATATTGAAAAGATTTATGAAAATAACGTAAGAAAAATAATGCTGTAGAAATGCAAAATATATATATATATATATATATATATATATATATATTATTTATTATCATGTGAGAAAATGATGTTGTTTTGTTTAGGGGGTTTTGAAGCTCAAAATTGCGTAGGCAATGAATAAAGCATAAATGGCAATTTTCATTATCATCTTGTAATTGCAAATATTTTTTTTACCTGTTTTTACCAGTATTGAATTATTATTATGTATACTTCTTTGAAAGCAGATGCTTTTTTGAAAGATTGACCTGCTTTTACAAGCACTGCTTTATTTTTATGTATGCTCCTTTCAGAGCAGATGCGTTTTTAAAAGGTTGACGTAGAACTATGACATCATAGCTGTTATTTCATCTCAAAATCGGTCGAGCTCCAAAATTTTGCTTGCCAGCTAAAAGAATTGAAAAGGGAAGTTTAAAAAAATTATAATTATAATTATATATATATATATATATATATATATATATATATATATATATATGCAGAGAGGGAGGGATAGAGACCGATAGAGAAGTCTCGTGATTGTTTCAAACCAGTTTAAACTGGTTAATGACTTGAATTAATTAAGACAAATATTGACTCAAAAATAATAACTTGAAATTTGCGATCGTAGATTTCATTTTGATTATTTACTATATTGTTTTTAACTTTAAAAAACATTTTTTTGACTAAGTCTACTTATAAGACTTGTTATATCCAATAAACCTATTTCTAAATGGAATAACAGTTAATTATTTCTTGATTTTCATTGAATGATGAATTTTATAACATATCAACGGTTGTTAAGAAACGCTTTATCCATGACTGATTAACGAATACCAAAATCATATCGAAGACTTAAAAGAAAGTGTGTGTGTTTTTTCCTCATGAGCAAACAGAATTTTGTACAATAACAATTTGAATTCTGATTGCAGAACTTATGAGCATGATATATTTATGTATAATTTAATAAAATTAGCTCTAAAATTGTATTTTAGGAGCACAATTTCTCTATAAATTACTAGGGTTTTGCTTTAATTTCTATAATTAAAGTAATTAAATTCATTACTTTACTTCAACTTTTGATTGAACGTTTTACTATCATATTTTTGGCACTTTATTTAAATATATATCAGAGTAAATTTTTAAATGCAACACTTTTTATATCAGAATTAACAAAGAGAAACTATTGACATTCAGTTGAATTTCAGATGATTACAAATTTCAGATACCTTATTAGGAGAAAATTTTGTTCACAAACTGGTAGAAGAAACATAGGCAATAGGTCAAGCCATAATATTTGCTCTCTACATTGCTCAATAATAATATAATAATTCAAGGTTTAAAAATTATAGCCTCTGAAATGTAATTCCAGTACAAAATGAATAAACAGTTGTGATAGATACATACGTTTTTTATTATAATAAAATTACTTGATTTTATATACTGAATGCCCCTAAGTTTCGCATACAGATGTGAGGGATATATCATGTAAATATCATTTTTATCTTTTTAAAAGCAATTTAGCTCTTTATTTTCATTTAGATTGATTTTTTGTTTGTTTTATTTTCAATTTTTTATGTCACTGTGCTCGCATTCTCCTGTATTTGAAATAATTTTATCATTTTTTTTATGATCTAAAGCTCCATGTTATTTATTGTCTAACGCATTTCGTATTGTTTATATAAATTTATTATAGAATTTTATGCATTTTTTTATTTTATTGAAAGCTATTTGAATTTTTTCATACAATTTTTTATTGACCATATGTATGGCGCAATGTAGCCTTTTCTGGCTCTTGTGCAATTAAAACCAAAAATCCAATACATCCTATATCATGTATGCAGATAAAATTTCAGTTTTGCAACATAATATTTGGTTAAAAATGCTTTGCTAATAAATTATACGAGTGAGAGAGATATAGATACAATTCGAAACGTAGGTATTGTGCAATATAAAATAGAATCTCCTCGTGAAACCTTTCTTATCTTAACCTAGATAGTTTTCCAATTGAATTTAGATTTTGACTTAAATTTATACTTTAATTCCTAATTAATTTTTCAAGGATTTTGAGAAAATATTAAGAACTAAAAAAAAGCAGTGAATTATTTATATAATTAAAGAATGTTTATTTTTACAATAGGTTATATAACCGATTCTGATTGCTCAAGTACGCAGAATTCAACGTTTCATATGTCTGTCAAAATTATTTTTAATGTTTCTGAATTTCATTAGAGATAGTTTTGTTAATTGTGTTATTCATTCTTTTTCAAAGGATGACAATGTTCTTAAACCAACTGAAGTTTCAGTTTTTTAAAGCATTTTCTTTTCTTTTTTTCCTTTCTCGTATATGTAGAATAGAAAAATTGTGGTAACACTGAAAGAAATTCGAACTCGAGATTTTGATACATCTCCACGTTTTAGACCTGCCTGAATTAGAAAATCATATGTTTGGAAAACATCTAACTGTGATAAAGATAACAAAAATGCTTCGATCTAGACGGATTAAATTCAGTAAATGGTCTTTATACCAAATTTGTAGACTTCTGTCAAATTTGGTGCAAAATCCACTCATAGGTAGTCAGTCTGCCAGGCTGTTCGAATACAATTGAACACGATAAATACAAAACAAAGAAACCCAGACAGATAAAATTCGCTACACAAAATTAGCATCAATTTTCCAAATGGTAATTAACCGTCTGTTGGTCTGTAAATTTAGAAACATGTAAATATGGTAACTCAAAAAAGGAATGATTTAAATATAATGAATTTGGTATGAAATGTTGTAACTACAAGGGCAGTTTTATGCCATTTTTTTTTCTAATCGTTTGAGAAAAACATGTTTAAAACACAAATTCGATTTTCGGATACTGTTAACTGCATACCCGGAATTAATCTCCAAATAGTTCTCAAGGCCGACACGATAGATTCACTAAAAATTTTACTTCATGCGAAGGGTTAATATTTCGTAATTATTCTACGGCAAGACCATGCCAGACGTTCTCTAGAATAACAATTTTATTAGTGAGTGTGGAAGAAAAATTTGGGGAGATCGTTTTGACTTAATAACCAGAACTTCCCGCTGGTAATTAAGTCATAAATTTATTCTGTTCCTATTTATATATCTTAAAATAATAATTCATTTCACTCTAAATTTAATTCGATATTTTATCAGTGGTCAAATATTTGGCAAAAACAAAATTTTTACTAAAATAAAATACATTTGAAACAGTTTGCAAACTTTATAAACTTGACATAATTTTGATGATAATAATAATAATTATAAGAGAATAAAATCGGTTCGTCACCGAAAATGCTAATGTAATAAATTAATTATTTCAATAAATGATTCAAATATCCCCAACTATTCAATGAAATTAAACAGGAACTGACTGAGACATTAAAAATACAAAAGTGTACTTAAAATTTGTCTGATAGACTTATAAAACATTCCTTTCCAAAAAGCCTTTATATGTTTTGCAAATGCCTCAAAGCCCCTCACATTTTAAGTATTCTTCCAGAGCAAAGTAATTGGATTCGTATCTCATTAAACTAATCCTTCGACGACTTTGAAGAGATACTTTAAAAGTTGGTTTAACGCTCGAAATTGATTCAGTTTCTCCTCATATAAGGCCTGACATGAAATTCAATTTCGGAAATAGCTTTTTCAACCCTCAAATCACAGGGATGGCCTATGAAATGTGACTGGAGTACAGATGAATAAAATATATCCCTGTCATAGTTACTCAGAGTGAAATCTCGTTAGTTTTGTAAAATATGCAGGAAGCGCATTTAGCTTTGAGGTTTGGGGTGTCGAGTGAGTGAAATGCATTTTTGGATGTAGGTTTGCTGTTGCAGAAAAATTAACTTTATTCATTTAAATAATTTGTTTCATTCCTTTAATTCCTGGTGTATACTTCCTCGGTTATATAATATTAGAAGATGCTTTATGTTCTGTTGTATTATGAATCTGTTTTACAAATTCTCAGACAAACAATTAGCTATTCTGTATTTATGCATTTATTTTCTTTACAATATTAAAATAAATATCCAATGCCATATTTTTTTCTTAGTAATCTTGATTCATTTTCTAATTTGCTAGTTTATTCGGATATAAATTAACTAGAATATGAAAACAATATGTTTTTATTCATTTTTAATTTCTTCCATACAGTATATAGGATGAAAAATTATTGTAATCATCTGGAAATTCAACATTGAGATTTTAAGAAATCTCCACATTTCTCACTTCCTTGAGGCTGGGAAACTCATTTTTAGAATTAGTCAATAATTCTGTGAACACAATAACAAAAAAATGCAAATACATACTGTTCATTCTCGGATTTTAAAACCCTCTGCACTTTTGCGTATGTGTTGGGACGCGTTTATTGAGTCAAAATAGGGATGATACGAAAGATGAAAGAAGATATTTACATTTAATAATAAGTGGAACTCAGATTATGCAGGGATTGAGCTGTTGTAAATCTGCAGATTACTCGTAATATTGTCGGAAAAAATACTGATACACAAAAAGAGTAATTTTGTAATTTTGTAAAGTAATTCAAAATTTAGAGTAATTTTGATTTACTTTAAGGGGCCTAAATGGATTTATGCTCTTAAAATTTGGTAAATCATTTTTTTACAAAATGATATTTTTTTTAATGCCACAACGTTATTTTTTTATTCTTTTTTGAAATTTTTTATAATATTTTGAATTTGACAACGGTACATAATCTAGCTAAATTTAATGATATTATATAAAATATTCTCGGTACTTACCCCTGAAAGCTTTTCGCCTCTTGAACTAGCTATGTAAGCAATCAAAACGCAATTTAGAATTAAAATAGAATAGTACAGTCAGAAACAGCACAACATTCACCTACGCGTGAAAAAATTTCATGAAAAAAAGGCTAACGAGGAGGAAATCAAGGTCAAAGAATGAATGAATTTGTGGATAATTTTACAGCTTCCCATCCCTGTTGATTTCCTTTGGCTAAGTAAGGTTATGTATTTACAGTAGTTTTGTAAAGATTTATTCTAGAATGATGCTAGGAATTTGGAAATGACTTTAGTATTCTTCTACAATTAGGTAAGCATTACGATTGTGTACATTATGAATCACCGGTATTTTAAAACTTTTTTTTTTTTTACTGAAATATATCATTTCTTGGAAATCACATAATTGCGAGCAAATAATTTTGTTTTCTTTTTCGGCATTCCAGTCTCTGAGATATCTTAAATGATCAGTTTCTTTCTCCTATCTTATAAAGTCGAAGTCTCAATTGCCGATAAATCAAAATGAATAATACGATGCACAATTAGCAATTTTTTTTCAAGTCCTAATGATTGGGTAATGTAATTTTTCGATAAATATTTGGATATGACAATTTTTTTATACTGATGTATCTCTGCAAAAAAAAATGTGTACCTTTAAATTTGTGATAAATTTTTCTAAATTTCGTTGATAAGAATATTAAACATACTTTGTAGTTAGGGACATTAAATTTTCGTAAAAGATCAATAAAAAGAAATTTTATTTATGTAACCAAATACTGGTGGGACAAAATACAGTAATTTGAAATACGGGAACTTGTTGTATCACTTATCTATTAAAACGGAAATTCTGCGAATCCATTAATTGTCTTTTAAATTGAAATGTACCATGATGAAGTGATTTATTAAATGAATAACTGAAAGTGCTCCATTTAATATTTTAAAGAACATTTTCATGTGTTTGACATATTTACTAAACGTTTGTTTTCATAAATAAACTAAGACACTTTATTAATCACAATAAAAATATAGTTGACAGTTTTTCAATTCGAAAGGAAGGCTGTAATGCAATTGTCAACAGAATAATTTATGGCTTAATAATGTACTGTTCACCACCATGTTATTTTAAATGCATTCTTTATTCCTTAACATTATGAATAAATCACCTTTCTTGTTTTTATCGACAGCATTCTCCCCAAAACAGTTCTTCTTCGATACATTTCCCTCTTATTTCAGGGCGTGCAAAAAGAAAACGATCGATGAAATTGTTTTCAATTCAAAGGGTCAACCAAACGAAAACAAAATAAAAAAAAAGAATCCCCTTATCGCCCTCATCTTCTCCACCCGGAAGTGCTGTGGCGCATGCGCCTACGGGATTTATTCCCTCACTAAATTTATTGTGTTGACAGAATTGGCATACATACTGTTCTATTATGCAACAGTTTATCGAAAGGCGATAGCTTATGTTGTGGCAAAAGAAACAAAATGGGGGCTGCGTTTATGAGGTGAATGTATAAATTTGTAGGAGAAATGTGCTCAGTTTTGGAAATATTGGGTGTGTGTGTGTGTGTGTGTGTGTGTGTGTGTGTGTGTGTGTGTGTTTGTGTTTAACATAGTGCATTACAGTTTCCTAATTTAGACAGTCTCTTGAATATAAATCTTCAAAAAAATTTCTGTCTTAATTTCAAAATATTAATAGTAATTAATCAGGAGATTTTTAAAAAAAAACTATTAGCTGATATACCGGCGTTCTATAGGGTTAAATTCCTTTCATTTATAATAATGCTCAATCAAAAACTATTTTTGTATAACATTTTATAATAAACAAAATCTTTTTATTGCTTTGACAGATTTTTTTTTAAATTTAAAATAAAAGTATTAAATGAAGTGGACGATTTTTAAGAAACCACTAATAGCTTATTTTCTCCATAAGTTATAATCATGCTTAATATTTGTAGTAGTTTAATTTTAGTAATAATATTAACCTATTAGTCATTTACTAAAGTTTGAAAAAAAAATTTGCCACAAAATCCCATACAAAATTTGATAATTTTATGTGATTACATTTTTGAATTATCGAATGTACATATTTCTGAAAATACGGACAAACAGACATTAAACCCATAGTTCTATTTGCCTCACAATTTGAGAGATATCTACACTAAACACGTTTAACCTGCAAACCAAGTTTTATCTATATAATTCCCTTCGTTATATAATTATCGTGTTAACTTATATTCGAACAGCCGGACAGACAGATTTCCTATGATAAGATCTTACTCAAAATTTGATAGATATCCACAAATTTGATGAACAGACCGTGTGCCAAATTTCATTCATCAAGCTCAAAGTGTTTTTGAGTTATCTGTGTCACAGACATATAGAGGGACATTTTCCAAAAATGTGTTTGTCGAACTCAGGGAGTCTAAAACTTGGAAATTCATCAAAATATCAAGTTCGAATTTTTTGGCGGATACTATACTTTCTCTATACTACGTATATGAGAAAGTAAAAAACGATTCTTGTGTTATTAAAAGAAAATTAAAATCTAATCAATATTTCTCCTTTTTTTCAGTGTTGTGTAATAGTTTTTGAGGGCAGGAATAGCCTGGTTCGAAGGGCCTTGGATTCACATCCCTTGAGTTGCGAGTTCGAACGCCGCTGGTCAAAGACTGGCGCACGTATAAATCTGTTGTGGTCACATGTCGAAAGTAATACCACTAGGAGTACTTGAGGAGTGATCGTTCTCTGATTCAGGTCTAAATTTCGATCTGTGGATGAATGAATGAAATGCATGAATATAGTTCGTCCTGTAAAAAAGATTTGTGACGTGTGTAGCTAAGTCGTACTATTGGCCCTAGATGCGGCTACTGAAAAAACAATAGATGCACCCCTGGCATAAAATGACTGACTTTTAAAGTCAGTGGACTTGTCTATTACAAGTGCCATTAGAAACAACAACAGTAGTTTTTGAATCAGAAATCTTTAAAAAAAATCAAATATGTATAAATTACCATGAATATATTTTAACTATGAATTATAAAAAAAATAAACTAGATTTAACATTTACTAATTCGATATACTCAAAACTCTTATTTAAACAATTCATTGTTTTGTTTGGATGTTTGTTTACTTCAGAAATAAAAGCATTTTTTGAAAACATGCATACGAAATACATGTACAAAGTAAGAAAGTAAAGAAACTCATTATTATTTGGGATCCATAGTAATAAAATCCGGGGGAAAGATAAACATTCTTTAAATGAAACTTCTAAAGACTGTCAGCAGTTTTAAGGAGCCAGAAGTAACCGTAAACCCAATTACGGTCGTAAAGTTCACCCAAAAGGCTGTATTATATAGATAATACAATTTTATTACAACCTAATTGAGAGTGTCACATGCAGTCATAAAAATCCAGTTCCAGTTGTAATTGTGCATGGCGTGCTCGTAAAAAACGTTTCGAGGAATTTTTAATAAACGAAATGTGTAACTGGACGCCATTTTTACGATTAGTTTACGATGATGAAAAAAATATATATTTCCTTAATAATATTTTGGGGCAGAATCGTAACGTTAACGGAGTTAGAAAACTTAAGAATTTTTGGTAGTCATAAATATGCCTTAAATAAATTAGATATGACATAAATTGTAAGTTATGATTAGATTTAAATAAATCGAAAATTATTTCGTAAATTTTAATATGCATCGTAAATTTTATAAAAATATTAGAACCATATTATACTCTGCAAAGCTTTATATCTAAATTTTGTAGATTTTTTTCCCTAAGGCTTTATGTATCATAATTAATTTGAGCGTATTTCTATCAATTAGGGAAGCATAATTATGTCTTTTTTCTCCACATAAATCTATTTATTATCTTTCTCTCGTGCAGTTTAATAATTATGTGAAAGCTATTATTCACATGATTATAAAATTAAAGAAATATTATTTGAATAGATAAACCTTATTCTATGTAATTAACAGCAATATGTATGAAATATAAACGATTTTTTAGATCTTTTGTTCACAAATGTTCAGTTTTAAGTTCAAAATCAGCATTTTTGTATATTTTTCATCAATAGCATCTGCAGAAGAATATTAGTAATTTAATAGACAATATTAATGTACATTTGAAAACTTCTTTTCAAATTATTTGACTTCAGTTTATTATAAATTTTTTTTATTCATTTGTCATTAAGTAAATTGTCTAACGAATCTGAATTGTTTTTTGAGAAGGGACGATATTAAAACTGCAAACGATTTTGTTGCAAAAATTATCTGTTATTACAATTTTTGGAAAAATATATATATTTTTAAATATATTTGAGATTTTATGAATAGATTGATTGATTGATTTTTTAAAAGCTGATTTTGATTGATTTTTTAAAAGCTTAAATATTCATTCATAGCATGCTGATTCCTCCCCCCCCCCACCCAGAAATTTTTATTTTATATCGGAATATGTCTGCCGTTACACATTGCCCCGGACCTAAGTCAGATCATACCAATAAAAATAACACTTAAAATTTTATTCTCTTTGGCATTTTTTGTTAATTAAGATATTTGATAATTGTTTTTGCTTATCATACTGATAATTAATTTTTGCAATAAATCAAATGATATGTTGCAAAATAAAGAAAAAATATTTAATTAATCAAATGGAAGTGCCTCGATGGATACCTCGAAACTACAGTTAATAAAAACCAAGAATAAACTTTTTACCCATTGAACTGACCATTCTTTTGATCATTCATTGACCATTCTTCTAAACTTCTTACCATTGTTAAACACTGAATCTATTCTCCAATAGAATTTCTGGGTGTGCAAATGTGAGCAAGTTATCCTTAACGGTGACTTCGCTTTATATCCTGAATTCTTTGTAAAAGAAACCAATCCATTATTATGAGAGAGTTAAAGTTGCACTTTCAACAGGTTATAAGTATGGATCACTGATCATAATGGCTGACATCTGAGTACAGCGGAAACAATGCGAACTGTTTTGAGAAAGAAGAAAAAATAGTTCCAACGAAGACCGATAGATGTCACTGTACTCATAATAAGACGTTAATTAAAAGAGGTGAGATGTTGCGAATTCTTTGTTCAAAGCTCAACCATCACGACAAGGCAGTGAGTGTCACAGCAAATGGAAAAAACTTATAAAATAAAATTAAAAACAAAATTATTAATTGTTTCATTGCCAAAAAAAATTAAGTAAAATTGAAAACGATTTTTAATTATCCCTAGACCAAAACTCGTAGAAAAAGCAAAAATTGATGAAACCATTTAGAATAGGTTGTAGGTGTCGACTTGCTTAAGAAATTATCATTTTCTTGTCTACCGTTTTCTACAAAGAACTGAAAGAACTATGTTATCTATCAATGCTAGACTCATTGTCAGAAGAAGAATAACAGGAACTGCTCTTTCCTTGCCTTCTTTGTACAAATATAATGTGTGAGACGAATGTCACGTCTTCTAATTACGATATTAAAATTAACGAATCTTTTAAAAAAGCAACATCCATTTAACATTTTATAACGAGTAAAATGTCATTTTTCACTCAACTTCTAACCCATTTTTTCCTCACAAAATAAATTTTCATTGTTTATTCAGATGAAGTATCAAGATATTCTGTGTAGTGGTGTTTTTATTTTATTTTACAGCCTTTTGAAAATGCAGCCTCAATTCTAATCACCATGTATACCATAAGTTATAGAAATAGAAGTTTCCTCTACATATAAAAAATGCACAAATCCGTTTCTCAGTAATTATTTTAGTTTTAGAACAGATACTATTACTCTAATCTAAGTTCTCAATAATGGCAGTATCACACCCCAGTGGGTAATGAAGTTACCTTTGGGAGATATAGGAGGTTCAGACTCAACAATATTTTGGTATTTGGCATGGTTAACTATTAGGGAAGGATAGATGTTCAAATGTTTATTTTGTTTCTGATAAAAGGGACGTATTGCGGAAAAGGGTGGGCGTTTTTGCTCTAAGTCATTAGGATTTTATTTCACTCCCTCTATATAATTTTCCTCCAAAACCCTTTGACAAAAAATTTTAAGTATTTGAGACATGACGACACAAAATTATGTTATGTTTTTAGGGGTTTTAAGATAGCGTATGTGCATTGATATAAAGGATGGATTTATTAATAATTTCGAAAAATGAGGGTTAAATGGCTGATGAAATGATTTAACAGATGCTAATTTTCATTTATTTAGAACCTACATTTCATAAAGTTGAAATCAAGAAGGGTCCATGTACTACTAAAGCAAAATATAGTCCAATATTATATTGAATTCATAATAATTTAACCACTCATTATATATATAGAAATGCACAATTTTGACTGGTCTTTTCGTAATTTGATACACAAGTTCTTCAAAACCAGAATGAACGTTTCAAATGCGAAACTTAAAAACATTAAATATTTTATTCAATTTTTGTCTTAAATATCTTCAAAAATTTAACTCACAACAGCTTTTTGAAATATTGAAATTCATAATATTCTCTTTTTAATTATTCCCTTTTCGATTCTTATATTATAATGATGATTTTGAAAGGAATTTTATTGTTTTGTAAGATTATTTAATCACAATTTGATAAAAATTATAATTTTCAGTATCTTTCTTCCCTGCCATTAATAACAATTTTCGATTACATTTTAAAGAACTGAAACTGCGAATAACAAGAAAAGAGATATTGATTTTAAATATATCAATAAAAGCTTCATGAAATATCATCGGAACCATCAAATATCTGACAGCGCACCCCAAAATAAGTATTTTATGCAAAATTACCTTTTCTTTGCTTAAGCGTTAAAGTGTCCAGTAATAATCGTGTTTCATTTATGCTACGCAGCTAGAAAAGCAACATGATTAATTCATTTATTTCCAACTTGTTAGGACAAAAATAAAAGAAAAGCTGAGTGTCTTCATAGTAATGATCCCAGTTAAGTCTCTCGTATCTGGGTGTGGCAGGGAGAGACTTACTAACACAAAGACCACTACTCGGAGATAATTTTGTTGTAACCTTGACCTTCAAAACCGAATCTTCCCAGCCAGGATGTTAGCTGGCATTTCCGTATAGTCATTACAGGATAGTTAATTGGACTGACCGACAATGTTTTATTTTGTTTGGAAAATCAGATGAAGAAATGATGTGTTTTCTTCATCAGATTTTTGAGACCAGATAAATAATGTTTTTATTTTCTATACAAATTCGGAATACAAAATTTTACAGAAAAGAAAGGACTTAATTAGCGTTCTGAAATTGTATTTTTTTGTGGAATGGCCTTTGAACAGTTACGTAAACTGCAGAATCAATCATGAATTTCCTATTAGTCAGGAGGGCACCTTCATAGGACTATCGACTAGTAGGCGATTAAAATAGATGTTATAAGTCTAGAATAGCAAATAAATAAATTTGAAATCTAGACTAAGGACAACCTTATATATCACTAACTAAATGTTCTATTTATTAAAAAAATATTAGGGCAATATTAACATTGTTTTGAGTATAATCGGAAGAGTTCATATCTCTTTAATTACATTCATTGATTAAAATTTATTTTAATGGGCTCCTGAAAATCGCCAAGGGTGTCACTATGAAAAGTCGCCAAAGTTTAAAACCAGTATGACTGATAGCGGAATTCTTATGTTTGCAACCCTATAAGCTATGATATTGCTTATAGGGTTATAAGCATAACAATACCGCTTACTCGTTTGTATTATCATATTGCTTCGAATCTATTTCCTTATTAAATTTATTTAAAATTATTTTAATTCGTTCCTGAAAATCGCCAAGGATGGCAAAATCAAACCTCAGACCAAAATCGAGATAACTGACAACGCAAACGATGTTGTTCATATAGTTGCCGAAAGAGCAATTCTTCTTCTTTCTGTTACTACATTAGCGACAAACTCTAGAGATAAATTAAAATAGATTTCTACCCATTCATTCGGTTATTATCTTCTGCTTCAGATTATGCATTAAAATGGGTGCGTATAGCCATTTCTATTAGTAAATAAATAAAAACATACCAAATTTCATAAAATAACTAAAATAAAATAAATAAATTTTTAATTAATATGCTTATTAAGTAAAAGCATTGAAATATTAAAAGAGATTTACCAAAAAAAATTTTTTAATGTAAAATACAAATTAAATTAAAGAGCCTCATAATTTGTGCTCAACATGACCGCAAAAGGCTAAATTTGCCACTTAGCTACTGTGAAGTTGAAAGTATCACATCTCAGAATTTTGAACTGCAGAAATTCTAATCATGAAACTTTGAATCTAAAAATGAAGCAGCAACAACAACAAATTGTTGTTGCTAAAACACAAATTAAACGAGGATAATCATAATTTTTGCTGAATAGTACCGCGGAATGTCTACATTTGATACTCAAGCCAGATAACATGAATTTGACAGTATCACATCGCTGAGTTTTGAACTGCAGAAATTCTAATCATGAATATTTTAATTTAAAACTGAAGCAACAAGAGAAAAATACAATTATTAAACAGCAAATGGAAATAAAAATTTATTTTTAATCTTTTTTGTTTTAATAAATATAATACATTACAACTAACAAACCATGTGATTTTATTAAACAAATTAATTATAATGGAGTTTCTGAAATAATTTTTAAAAATAATGTGGATCTCCGGCAGACAGGGATAACTATTTTTTAATCTTTCAATCATAAAAATGCAGGACCAACTTTACAAATTCTAACTTTTTAACTAATTCATTCTAACTTTACAAATATTGTGCTGAAATGCATTAAATAATTAAGAAACGAATATTATGAAGTGAGAAATGATATCATTTACAGTTCCAGATACATTACTACTCAAATTCTGGTCATTTATCCCACATAATTAACTCTCACTTTTTGAATCCAAAATCATACAGAATCAATTAAATGTATTTTAATGGAATAGATTTCTATGATCTATCATCAACAGCTGCTTAGGAATTCAATGGTGTTCATAATGAACAATGGCACTTACAACTGAAGGTCACAGGAAACAATCTGCATATCATTACATCTACATACAATAAGCATTATGTTTTCTTGAACAAGCAGTTTTATCTAACTAGCCGCCTAAGGCCACCATCTGGTTCGCCTGGCATTTCAGATGAATAGTTTAGATATAACTTTATGCCTATGATTCTGCAAAATTGTCTGAATTTGAATCCTAAAATTTTTATAGTATTACGTAAGTTTTGATAATGCACACAAAATTTTTTCTAATGCATACAGTTGCCACGGAGTCATAACCATAGAGTTATGACACTCATAAAACCCGGTTAATATTCTAATTTTCGAAGTATTGTAACTTCACTTTTTTATTTATTTTGTAAACTGAATTTTATTAAATATAATAAAAATTATTAAACATTCAATAATGGAAAAATAATCACACAATTGAATATTTCATTAAACTAACAAAAAGATTTAAATTTTAGATATAAAATGTAATATATTATTGGAAATCATACAAAAAAAATTTTTTTAATTGCCAATATTTACTGAAAAAATCCCACGAATCTTACATTGGTACAAAGACATTTCTTTTTTAAATTTTAAAACTATGCAAACTTTACATTTATGCAATGATATTTCCAGAAATTAAGGCGAAAAAATTGATAAAAATTCAGCTTTATTTTTAATTGTTTAAGATTCAAAAAGATCGTTCTGAATTGCTCATTCCTACCCTTCAAGAAAAATATATGCCATATTTGGTAGCTGTGATCAAACGATCTGGCTGCAGACCATCACCACCATACACTCACACAATATTATAGTTCAAAAAAAAAATTTCTTAAAACATAAAAACATTTTTTTTCCCTTTGATATACGTATGCGTGGGAAAAATTGACTATTGCGTTGACAAAAATTGAAATTTAAAGACTAAGTCTGTAAGTTAAACATAGGAAAGTTAATTTTAGAAATTGCCTGTAGGAAATGAAATAAATATGAAACATAATATTATAAGATAAGCGAAATTTTTTTTTCTGTGAACTTTTAAAAATATTTTTGTTAATAATTCAGCAATTCCGTAGTATTTAAGGGAAACATAGAAGAATGGTTTAATCACAAAAATACAGCAAAACACACACAGAAATAAAAGCACAAATTTTATATTTGTGAAGATGAGACATTTTGATAAACTATTAATTATTTCATGATCCATTGGAATTCTGGCTTTTTGTATTATTATTCCATTTGAGAGATATCAAAAATGGTTACTCTAAGACATAGAATGAGAAAATAATTCAAAATTTCTATAATATATGATAAGAAATATAAAATTGAGATTATTAAAGATAACTTGAAAACTTAAAAATCCTTTGATTTATGTATGAAAATTGAAATTTCCTTTATCAATAATTCGATGGCGTCTATACAATGGAGTAAAAGCGTGGGAAACAAGAAACGATGCAATCAAAAAATGAAATCACGATAAATACTAAAAAAAATCTGAAAAGTTTATTAAAAAATTAATATTTTGAATATAAGTAAAAGTGTAATTAAAATAGTTATTTTGGTTTCATGATCTTTCGCTTTCGTTTTTACTTTAAATTTGATTTTTTTTATTTTAAATCTTTTTTAAATAATTTTTAAATATATTTCATATTGAATTCTATAAATTTTAAATAAGTTCAAAATCAACATCGTTTACTTATTTCCCAACCAGATGGCACCTTTATTAAGAAATAAAAATTTAATTAAAAGCAATGGATTAACTGATAATGAAACTCGGTAAATATATAAATAAAACATTGTCATCACAAATTAAAAAGTGTCTAATTCCAAAAACTGCCTAAATTCCAGAACTTTAGTACATTTTAAAATATAAAGCTTCGATTACCCAAATTCCATCTTACATACATAAAAAAGAATCTAAAATAATAAAGCCTAATAAAAACCCAAAATTTATGTCTGTATTATGTATACAATTATTCACAAATTATCCTCTATATCTTGTACATCTATTTCTACTTAATCTATTCTACTACAATTCATATGAAATCAATTCAAACCCAAATAAACAGCCCCATACAATACAATTTGCTTGTCCCGAGTTTGTCAAAACTCATAAACAGAGGCCCGTCCGACACACCACAGAAATGTCAAATGATCCTGTCTTGGAGCATCAGAAGCATTTTCCATCCTCCAATAGAGGACATCCCAAAAGAGAAATGAACATCCATTTCTGTTGTGACGTCACACGCATCCTCTTATTGACGTCATAGCAGGACGCTGGGATACAGTTTCGATCATTCAGGGCTTTTGAATTTCACGTTTTCAGGATATAAGGAATGGCGCCTTGCTTTATGGGTAAAAAAGAAATGAAATAAATAGGAGTAAATTTCCGTTAGCTTCAGGAAATGATTGATTGTATCAAATAACCCGACAGCGACAGCGGGAAATTCAATCTTCGAGATATTTTGTGTCTTATATATAAATTAAATGCAACGGTTTCATGATTTTTGCGTTAACTTTTATGCTATTCTTAGAACAAAATAATTTTTTTTTTTTTTGAAAAAGAAAAATAGTACTAAGATTACTAGATGACGTTAGTGGCGAAATTATTTTCACTGCAATCTTTTATGTGTAGGTTGATTGTTTACCATAGGTTTTACAGCAAGATATTTTTAATTTCAAATTTTAATGGATACTTGTATAGTTCGTAATAAATCGTCTTATTTTAAAGCCTTACCTACTCTACTCATTGAGTTATGAACCTATATTTTCTCCCTACTTGTCATTTCACCAAAAATTTTAATTTAAAGGAAATAATTTGAATTAAATTAATAAAAAGGAAAATGATTGAATTTGAACTAACTTAATGAATTGCTTGATGAATCGTAAAATATTCATCAAATTAATAAAAAAAATCAATGATATTTTCAACAAGAAGTTTTCGTTTAGTTCCGAATATGTTGCATAATTTTTAACCTGCATTAGAAAATTTAACTTACTTATTCAATGAACAATTTTCCATACTGAAATAAGAAAGAAAGACTGTAATTTTGAAGATTAATAATAGATTTGCATACATCAAATAATATTACAGAAAATAATAATTACAGTAAACATATATATTATTTAGAAATATACACAATATAAAAATTTTCATTATTGCTACATTTCGAATTAGGATATTAAGTGTAATTAGCAAAATACCAACAGAAACTCAAAATATGAAACATGATTATTGAATAGGGAGTAGGTGTTTACTAAGAAAGAGCATTTTTTAAATTTTAAAATATTTTAATTAAAAGAATAGCCCATATTTTAATGTTTTTCCTTACGAATTTTCAAGTAAATTATTGAAGAAAAAAATTTTGCGCCAGTTTAAAATTATTATTTTTTAAAATTATGCTTATATCTGTTTCTTGTTTTTTCAAATATAAATTTAATAATATTTTATTTTTTTCGTTTAAAAAACTTAATATTATTTTAGTTACTGAATCAGTACATGTTCTTGTGCATGGTACTACTATTATAAAATTGAAAGTTTAATTTTAAAACAAATATGGGCGTGTAAAGCTTAAAATAATTTTCATTTTTCGATGCTTAGGAATAGAGGAAATTTTTAAATTGTTTTAGACATTAATAAAAACTAACGGAAAGAAAAAGGCCAAGTTTCGTTTTAAATCATTGGAAATGGTCTGTCTGAAACATTCTTGCATTTTCTAAATATAAAGGTTTTAAACACTTCATCGCTAGAAAAAAAATTGTGGACCTTGGATAACGCGGATAATACCATGCACGGTATTGATAAACTACAGTTAGGAAATATAGATAAATGGCATGAATCTAGTATTTTTAAATTTTTTTTCTAATTCTTTCCCAGGAATTCTGATCGCTTTTTTTGAACTGATTGAAATCAATATTAGACACAAAACTACATATTTAATCACAAGATCACATACAGAATTTCAATGGTTTTATTCAATGCGTTTATAAAATACCTAGCCGCCTTTGGCGACCAGCCGGTTCGCCAGTATTACCACTCGCTACAATTTTCAATTAAATGATTTAAGTAACTGGTATCTTAACAGATTCTCAAACAAAACATTTTTAATCTTCAAATTTTTATAGTCATACCAAACTTATACTGTTGTTTAGATCGTTTCTTTCAATTTACTATATATATTTTGCTAATTTGTTGTCATTGCCGGTAAAACTTCAACTTTTATTTAAAGTGGAAATGATGAAATTGCAATTAATATAAAGATATTTTTTAATAAAACCAAACGTTTTATTTGATTTATCATCTTTATTGTTATTTATTTATTTATTATTATTATTGAATATGAGTATTTCAAACAGAATCGCTCGGTATTTAAGTCTTATGTTAACTACAAAATATTTTTCATAATTTATGTAATATCTCAAACAATAATTCAACAAAAATTTCTCAGATTCAGCACAAAATTCAGTTTTTAGTTTTGCTTTCAAAAGGATTGAAATGAAATCAATAATAATATTTTGTTCCGGCCTATAAATATATTTCAAAAATTATGAAGTCTAAATTTAATGCAGTAAGATATCATATTCTGAGAAATATTCTGGACACACCAAATTTTAAATAAATGAATGAATGTTTCTATTTTAAACGATCAATTAAGACTGATTTATGAAGTTTTGAATGTTAAAAATTTAGAAAAACTCAACATTTTCATAATCTTAAGACAATTAATATTGAGAAACCTACGGGCTGATTGGCTTATTTTCTTTGAAACAATCGATGGAAAATCTAAAATTATTCTTTTTTTATTGAATAGTGATATTCAAATTTTCATAAATCTCTCAGTTCAAGTGATTGATTTAGTTGATTGAAAATTAACTCTTTTTATTTAAAGTATTAGTGTTTCAAGAACATTTTGTTATTCGTGATTTCCACAGCAGAAGCTTTATGTAAAATCAAAAATTTGTTATTTATTATAGCATTTATTGAATCAAGTTGCATAAAATATAATCATTTTCCATTTAGACCATTTTAGCAGATCTGTGTCTTACTAAAGGTTTACAAATTAGCTGTGTGGACCTGATTTGAATGGATATCCTGTTCATAATAAACAAAATTTGCCTTAAAATAAAATTGATTTATTGGATTAATAATATAGAGAGTGTAAAAGATCATAAAATAATTTTTCTTGAATTTAATTTTTAGAAAAAATAATATTTCATATTTGTTTCCTTTCCTACAGACGCGTGCCGAAAATTATATTTTTGCAGATTTCATTTCCAAAACGATTTAATTTATTTTTATTTGGAGCTTTAATCAATGTGATGGCAACACTTTGAAAAAAGCTAATTTTTTTCCCATGAATGCGAAACGTGCTCGTGCAGCTTAAATTTTATTTTTATTTTGTACGAAAAAAATGTTGAAAAATAGAGTTAAAATATTTATTTAAAAATTCATTAAAAATAGAAATTTAATTTTAATGTTAAAACATTGGTATCATTTAAAAGATACATTTTTGTTCTTTAACTTCATGTAAAAATCTTTTTTGTGCGGTAATATTTTCGGAAGTTGTAGCAGAAACATGTCAAAATTTCGCTTAATTTTTAAATAAATAAAATTCTAGTTAAAAATTCGAAAAAATAACCCCCAGGTGCACCTTTCCGGCTTCCAAGTTATACACGTGCCAAAGTTGGTAGCTGTAAGTTGAATGGTCTAGCCTGTAGAGCGCCAAAACACACACACACACACATTGAGCTTTATTATAAGTGTATAGATGTATAGATATAGATATAGATGAGTGTACATATCTGTGAAATTACAAAACGAAAGATGGTCGATTATCTGATAGATTTGTCTCAAAATTTGATAAGAATTTACATTTTAGATGCTAAACATGTGCACCAAATTTTATCTACTTATACCTTACTTTTTGTAGTTAAGGAGTTCACTTTTTTTCAACACCCAGATAGAAACATTTCCTCTAAACGGATATCGTTTAAACTTTCACTTTTACTCGAACGGCCAGATAGAAAGATTTCCTCTAAACGGATATCGTTCAAAATTTCCCTTTTACTCGAACGACCAGATAGAAAGATTTCCTCTAAGCGGATATCTTTCAAAATTTCACATTTACTCGAACGACCAGATAGAAAGATTTCCTCTAAGCGGATATCGTTCAAAATTTCACATTTACTCGAACAGCCAGATCGAAAGATTTCCTCTAAACGGATATCAATCAAATTTGCACTTTTATTCGAACAACCAGATAGAAAGATTTCCCCTATATGGATATGGTTCAATATTTAATAGTTAGCTTCAATTTGGAGTAGAGACCATATAACAAATTTCATCCATTTAGGTCAAAACATTTTTTAGGTATCGTATTCACAGATAGAAATAATACCAAAAATGTGGTTTTAGAACTTATGGAGGTCTAAAATGTTGGGATTTGTGAAAATTCAGAGTACAAATTTTTTGACGATTACAATACTTATTTTATACTTCACGTAGAGAAACTACAAAATCCCCCAAAGTACTTTATAGAACAAATTTTTGGATTTCAAATTTTCAAAGTGGAACATAATTATTTTTCGGAGAGCGGAAGCTCATTAAATAAAGATGTTTTAAAAATTTTATATGATTTTTTACTTAAAAAAAACACAGTAAAGATTACAATTGCGCAAAAGCCATATTACACCACTATAAAGTTAAAAAACGTTTTAAAAATTATATTCATTTTATTTCCATATATTCGTTTGTATAATTTATATATATCTGTATAATTTATATTTATCTGTGCACGTCATCAGAGTTAAACTTGTTATATTTTTTAACAAATAAAATAAAGAAAATTCCGAATCACTTAATAAAAATCAATAACTCATGAAATTCCGATTACTTCTAGAAATTCTAATAATTATTTATTGTTGCAAATATAAGAACAATTATTAGGAAATTTTCAAGAATATTTTTCTCTTATGTAGGTGACTGAAAATAGACACAAATTGGACATAAAGGTCTGAGGAAAAATGTATGTACAGTGTTATTTATTGCTAAAGTAAAATTTGTAAAGAAGTTTCTTTAAAAAAAAAGCCTACGTAATATTTAAATATAGAATACAGTGCAATTCTTTTATAATTCTGCATAATTGATGATTTTGAAACTCTTTAAATTCTAAAAATTAGTATTTCTATGTTGATTGGATTTAAATATCAGTAATAATTTCATTTTATATTACTGATGAAATTCTTTATAATATTATATTTTATTTGTTTTATATAATTTTATTCGTTCCTGAAGAATAGTTTAAAAAAGTTTTCAAACATACCATTGTGCTGTAGTAATACATATTGGTGTTTAAAGAAATAATCAACATATATGAAAATTATTTGTTATTTAATGAATTATTTATTGAATATCAACAAGAAAAAAATACGTTAAGCAAAAAAATATATAATAAATTTATCTACCCATCTTTAAATATTATAGATTAACTCAAAATTATGACTAATAATGAACTAAAATTCAAACGAAGAGTCTCACCTATACGAAATAAGATTACCTCTGCTTGTTGAATGTACCTGAAAGAAACTATTAAAGGCAAGACAAAATTAAGCAATCATTACCTTATTACATAAATCTTGCATAAGAAGTTTTAAAAAGGAATAGCTCAAAAAGGAGTAGAATCTGGAAGAATAAACGTTTTTCTAAAATGTTTTTATAAAATATTTAATATGATTTAAGTCGAATTACCTTGATGACCATTTCATATCAAGCACTTATTCTGCTTTTTGATGTAAACTTTGAGTCTTTTTTAAAATGAAGATCAATGAAGGAATGAAAGACCTCATGATCAATGAAGGTGTCGTTAATTTTAAATAAATATGAATGCTATGAGGATTTCGACTTTTCGGAATGTTTGGCGACTTAATGATCAAATTTGAAAAAAGCATGAATGAGAAATACTATATCTCTATATTCCAGAACTTATCAATAAGAAATTCGAAGTTCCAGAAAGTTCGATCCATCACCTCGCCAGATAATAAAAGGCGAGTAATTGTTCTATAGTTATAGAGTTGGACGATCTATTGAAGCGGTGAAACCCTCAATTCTGAGATTCCAGCAATTATATTCTAGCTGCTTTTACTCCATTGAAATTGAACCTTAAGTTAATGTAAACATCCATTCACACATATTAGAATTAGTGACTATTTACTGTAAAAATATTACTGTAAAAAATAATTTTTATTCAATAAAAAGTTACTTTTTATTATCAAAATAATCTGCCAATAGAGTTAATTTTACCCACGAAAACTGAGTCATAACCAACCCATCTTTAACCGAGAGAAAATGGCACAAAGTGCTACAGTTCTCATAAAATTATCTTTCTTCATTTCATTGCACAACATTTAGGAGAACAGTATCGACAGTTATACACATACTGACTTTTGAAAAACCAAAAGAATCGTGTTAATCTTAGATAATATTTGAATTCTTCTACTCTTTAAATTTAGTTTGCACATTATAATTCAAATGGAAATCGAAAAAAAATATTAAAACTTTTTAAGTAGGCTTTAGAATTTCAGAGAAAGTAAAAAAAAAAAAAAAAAAAAAAAAATTCTGCCGTCCTAGAATTTAAGACATTAGGCTGGGTTTAATTTAAGACAAGAATGGAATGCCCTCACTTCTTTTGAAATGTAAATGAAATTTCGAAATCCAAATAAATATAACACAGAAAATGGAAAAATTACCATAATAGCTTCGCAGCTTTGAATTTCGTTGGGAATTAATATAAAGGACAAGCAAGTCAGATTTGAGCGATATACCAACTAGAGAATTTCATTTGAAATTCAAAAATTTTATTTCCTGTGAAAAAATACATTTTTAAGTATGTCACTAAAAATGTCATTGAGAAAGCTCTATTTATTTACTTCTCCATGTAGGAATGAGTTGGGGTAAGATTAGGCCCAATTTTGTGGGGAAAAGTTTATAATGTCGAAATGTATGTGATTAATTTTATTAAAAAGACATTATTTATAATTATTTTTTAAAGATGTTTAAAATTTACAAATGAAGTTATTTATATGCGTAATTTATAAAAAGAAATTAGTTTCTGTTGATAAGTAAAAAAAGATTGGGTCAAATCTTCTAACAAATATGAAGAGATGCGTCACACTCCCATCATCACCAGATCTGTTGTAACGATCGCACTTATATTTCAAACAAAGAATCTAGCCTCCAGAATCTTTTTTTCTTGCATTTGTGCAATGAATTTTTTTTTTTACATCTGCAATCTGTTGTCATATCCGAAAAAGGCATTTCACCATTTGCCTTAAAATATTTCATAAATGCAGAAGCAACATCTTTCATTTCTGCAATCGCAATGGTAAGAAATTACAGCAATGGAGGTGGTTTTGAATCATGAGTTCTATCTTATAATAAAGAGAGCAAAAAAAGTAGGTGGTTTGAATCTATAGAATGAAGATTGTTATCAAGCAAGCACGTAAAAGACAGAACTCACTTCACTCACTACACAGATTCTTGAGTGAAACATCGAAAATGGTGAACATATTTTAGTCTTTTTTCCTTCCTCTGTCGTATCCTGAAACTGCATTTAATAAGACTTATTTGTTATCTCTCTAATTTTAGAAATATTTGAATCTGTTTTAATTTTCATCCTTTGAATCAGTTTTAATTAGAACAACAAACATTTCAATTGCAAAAGGATTTCTTATTACTTCTTTTGTATATAAGTTAAGTATATAACTAAATTAACATTAATAACAAATAGTTAGTTCTATAAGCATGTCTTTAGTCTGGCATTATTAATATTCCATTTTGAAGCTACAATAGATAGAATCCCTCTTACGAACAACGTCCCGGTCAAATGATGAAGATAAGACTTGGAAAACCACAATAATACAGGCATTAGTCGAAAAATGTATCAGGAATGTAAATTCTAAAGTTATAGCCATCTCTAAAAACGTCTACCTTTCCAAAACAATACAGATCAGTTAGCTACGCATTAACCTGTTACAAGCATGGAAGTGTTCGTTATTTATCGATTCTGCTTTATAAAAACAGAATAGAAAGGTTGGTCATCTATGCCTATACAATAAAGTCAAAAACAAAGTGAATTTTCTATGTCTATACAATATATAGCCATCAATCGTGACCAGTGAGCAATATATATGAACGATGGAAGTAGACGTTATTTATGAATTCTGCTTTACAAAAACAGAACAGAAAGGTTGATCATCTATGCCTACACAATAAAATCAAGAAAAAAGTGAATCTTCTATGTCTATACAATATATAACCATCAGTCTTGACCTGTGAGCAACATATATGAACGATGGATGTAGTTGTTATTTATGGATTCTGCTTTATAAAAACAGAATAGAATGGTTGGTCATCTATGCCTATACAATAAATCAAGAAATACGTGAATCGTCTATGTCTATACAATACATACCCATCAATTCTGACCAGTGAGCAATATCTATGAGCGATGGAAGTAGTCATTATTTATGAATTCTGCTTTATAAAAACAGAACAGAAAGGTTGGTCATCTATGCCTATACAATATAGTCAAGAACAAAGTGAATTATCTATGTCTATACAATATATACCCATCAGTCCTGACCAGTGAGCAGTATATATGGACGATGGAAGTAGTCGTTAT
>JAPMOR010099319.1:1184339-1196791 GCA_026543865.1 Argiope aurantia
TATATATATATATATATATATATATATATATATATATATATATATTATTTTAGATTATTTTTAAAATTAAACTTTCATAAATCTTCGAAAACCATGTCTTTACTTTTAAGAAAATTTACACTTGTATAATTATGTAATAGCGCAAATTGAGTATAATAAAAAATTACCGAGAATTAACGTAAAAAGAAAAAAATATTTTTATTTCTTTAATCTTTAAAAATAAATAATACTGATTTGGAAGATGTAAATAGTTTCAAAAAGAGGCGTGTTTTAAAATCTTGTGCAAAAGAAATAATAGTGGAGCTTAAAACAAGAAAAAAAATTTAAAAAAAGTTTGGTTAAAGATGTTTATTCTTCCATTTGATCATATGAGGGAATTTTCATTCTTGAACGTTTATTTTAATCAATTTTAAATTTGCGTCATCAACCATGGTATTGTTACAAATTTGTAATAATACTCAGTGTGTAGTTATTTTACAGACAAGAAAAAGAATTTTTCAGATAAGTCTAATGGATGTAGAATGGATGTTTATCAATGACTTTTGTCTTCGTGACGAAATTTGGCGATTAAATGAAATACCACGAATATTCAAGAATCTTGGCAATAGATTCATTAAGACTCGATTCATCTTTCGATCAATATGATTCTTTACTCTATCAAGGGAACTATAAAAATTTTAGTCAGAGATGAAAGGACACAGTGGGTAGTAGAGTGGAGACAAAATAGTTAAATTCTCTCTGAGCACTTTATGTAGTTATGATTGATTATCTACTGCTAGTGTCCTTCTGATTACTTCAAGTGCTGTTTATGTGCACGTTTCAGCTGTATTTTGTAACTGTATATTCGTGTTTTCGTGAAAAATAAAATATCGTTATCTATTACTGAGTCGGTTGGATTTTAAATCTTACAACCCGCTGACAGATTACAGATTATTTTAAACTAGCCGCCTTTGGCGACCAGCCGGTTCGCCGGTATTACCACTCGATACAATTTTCAATTAAATATTTTAAGTAACTGGTATCTTAACAGATTCTCAAACAAAACATTTTTAATCTTCAAATTTTGGTAGTCATACCAAACTTATACTGTTGTTTAGATCGTTTCATTCAATTTACTATATATATTTTGCAAATTTGTTGTCATTTCCGGTAAAACTTCAACTTTAATTTAAAGCGGAAATGATGTAATTGCAATTCATATAAAGATATTTTTAAATAAAACCAAGCGTTTTTTAATTTATCATCTTTATTGTTATTTATTTAATATTATTATTCCTGAATATGACTATTGCAAACAAAATCGCTCGGTATTTAAGTCTTATGTGAAATACAAAATATTTTTCATAAATTATGTAATATCTAAAACCATAATTCAACAAAAATTTCTGAGATTCAGCATAAAATTCAGTTTTTAGTTTTGCTTTCAAAAGGATTGTAATGAAATAAATAATAATATTTTGTTCCGGATTATAAATATATTTCAAAAATTATGAAGTTTAAATTTAAGGCAATAAGGTATCATATTCTGAGAAATATTCTGGACACACCAAATTTTAAATAAATGAATGAATGTTTCTGTTTTCCACGATCAACTAAGACTTATTTATGAAGTTTTGAATGTTAAAAATTTAAAAAAACTCAACATTTTCATAATCTTAGTCCAATTAATCTTGAGAAACTTGCGCGCTGATTGAGATATTTTCTTTCAAACGATCGATGGAAAATCTAAAATTATCCTTTTTTTATTGAATAGTGATATTCAAATTTTCATAAATCAGTCATTTTAAGTGATTGATTTAGTTGATTGGAAATTAACTCTTTTTATTTAAAATATTAGTGTTTCTAGAACATTTTGTTATTCGTAATTTCCACAGCAGAAGCTTAATGTAAAATCAAAAATTCGTTATTTATTAGAGCTTTTATTAAATCAAGTTACATAAAATATAATCATTTTCCATTTAGACCATTTTAGCAGATCTGTGACTTACTAAAGGTTTACAAATCAGCTGTGTGGCCCTGATTTGAATGGATATCTTGTTTATATTAAAAAGAACTTGCCTTAAAATAAAACTGATCTATTGGATTAATAATATAGAGAGTGTAAAAGATCATAAAATAATTTTTCTTGAATTTATTTTTTAGAAAAAATAATATTTCATATTTGTTTCATTTCCTACAGACACGTGCCGAAAATTATATTTTTGCAGATTTCATTTCGAAAACGATTTAATTTATTTTTAATTGGAGCTTTAATCAATGTGATGGCAACACTTTGAAAAAAGCTACTTTTTTCCCATGAATGCGAAACGTGCTTAATTTTAATTTTTATTTTTTACGAAAAAAAATATTGAAAAACATAGTTAAAATATTTATTTAAAAATTCATTAAAAATTGAAATTTAAATTTAAGGTAAAGACATTGGTATCATTTAAAAGATAAATTTTTGATCTTTAACTTCATGTAAAAATCTTTTTTTGTGCGGTTATATTTTCGGAAGTTATAGCAGAAACACGTCAAAATTTCGCTTAATTTTTAAATAAATAAAATTCTAGTTAAAAATGCGAAAAAATAACACCGATGTGCACATTCCCGGCCTCCCTCCAAGGTATACATGTGCCAAATTTGGTAGCTGTAGGTTGAATGCTGTGGCCTGTAGAGCGCCAACATACACACACGCACATATTGACCTTTATTATAAGTATAGATTGAAAATACATTTTTAATTTTAACCATCTGCTATTTAATTTGAACCATTTCCTACGGCATCCTATTTTTATCATTATACTGTAAATAGTTTTCTGAATATTTAAATCATAAATAATTAATTAAGATATTAAAAAACAGTTGAACATATGAAAATGAATTAAAAAAAATTTAATTAAAAAATATTTTCCATATTAAATGTTTTTTATTGTTTCATGTTAAAGATATTTGAATTGCTTTACAAAAAAACATATTTGAGATTTCATATGTTCTGGTGTTTTCCAATTCCTAGAAAAACCTATTTGCTGAAGAAATATTTCGAATCCCATGTGCATAGTTAATCGCATGTTTTTAAAGGTCGCTGTATCATTTTTATTATTCATATTTTTACTTTCATTTAAGGAAAATATTATTTCTTTATAATTTTGTGTCTTTCCACTTTTTAGTACAAATAAAAAAAATTGGAAAATGTATTGACTTTTTGTTATTTTATTAGATTTATATTTTCTTTCATTATTATATTTAATTCCTGCAATTTTATCACAATCAATAAAAGCTTATTAGCTTCTTGTACTTTAAAAAAATAAACTATAATTATAAAAATTTTAATGAACTTTTCTTTAAAATTACTCTTTTTCAAACACAAATTTCTTCGGCAAGACGCTATATTTACTTCATTACAGAATAAATATTAATTACAAAATATAAATGCATTGATTAGTTTTCGTCAAATGAAAAACGGAAAATATATAATTTTATTTATAAACACTTGTTTCCATTTTTATAAAATACAAATATAAATGTAGTCTGCAATTTTTATCAAATTAAAAATTAAAAATATCTAATTTTATTCATAAACACTTGTTTTTATTTTTGAATACATTTTTAAAAATACAGTTAATTAAAATTATACATTTTTATGCTTGCAACTCATTAATTTCTGTATTTTTTCACATTAAATTTAATTAATACCTTGTTTTTAAAGCATTGTAAAATATAATTTAATCTTATTGCTGAAGGTGAAAATATGTTGCAAAATACTTTCTAGAATTATAGTAGTAAATAAGAATTTTTAAATATAATTCTCTACAGAGTAAAGACTCGATTTAAAAGGAAAACTTATTAAAAATATTTTTTATAAGAGATGCTTTAGATGAAATTTAGCAATTTTTAAGCATTAATTATTTTAGAAAAATATTTACTTTAATAAATGTATTGTTATTAGAAAATAAAATACTATATGACTTTCTTTTTTATATTTTATTGTATTAATTTTTTCGTTTAACAAGAAAATATTTTACAATTTACCATGTATTTATTTTTGATGAAAAGTATACAATTTGACAAATTTGTAACTTACCAACTATAAATATCTAATATAGATTTAACATAACTGACGGAAAATACATCGTAATGTTAAAGGATCAGATGTCTAATTTAGTTTCTTAATCCACTCTTTTCACGATTCCATACACACCTGTCTTCAGCTTAGACTGCCTGCTTTTTGTAGTTCCCAGACTACTTCTACTACCCAAACTACTTCTAAATATTTCTCAAACCAATACATTTTCTTAAACACTTGTATTTAATAAGATTTGCTTCATCTTTGTAAAAATAAAATTTTGTGATTGGTGTTTTTCTATCATTTTGATATCTTAGAACTCTAGAATTCCGTTAACTTGAGTGTTCTCGATAGCAATACCCTAATTTTATATTTTCTAAATTAAATTTTTTGTTAATCATTAATCAAACAGAATTTTTATTTAAGCTGTAATTTGGTGAAATTGATCATAAATATTAAAATTGAGGAGTAGAAATTGATTAAAATTAAAAATACCGTCCTTTTATATAAATTACAAATTTTTTAAATCCATTTATATCATATTTGTTTTTCGACAAAATGAAGTAAAAAAAATGAAAATTTTCAGAAATTATGATACCGATTAAGAAATAAATATTTATATATGTTTTCTTGATCCAAAAACAAGATAAATAGCTATATATATGACATAAAAAATAAAACTCTATGAAATGGTATTCTAGAAAAAAGGAGTATATTCAAGCAGGAGAAACATTAGTATTTTTAATTTTTGAACATTTTTCGAATTTATTTGGCAATTTCTTTTTTGACAAAGTAAATTTTTCTGAATAATTTTCCAACATAAACCTCTTTTATATTATGTACTTTATTATATTATATGGGACATAAAATTTCTTTGCCTTATGAGAAAATATATATCCATATATATTTCTTTAAAATACACACACACCCAATTTTCTACACAAAACCGAAATCTTCAGAGTAAAGAAAAAAAAACATTGAAGAAATTTTTGAGGTTGTATTTTCTTGTTTCAGTGTTTATACAAAGGAGCAGGGAAATAAGGAAGATTATCCCAAAGAAGATTTATTTTCTGTTTGCCCATAGCGATGGAATGTGTTTTTAGTCATTGCAGCCAGGATACTTTTATATGCTTTCATCCGTTTTCTACTGAAATAGGAATACATGTAAGAGTAAATAACCGAGAAAATTACTTAGGATAAAATATATATTGGAAAAGATCAAAAGTACATTCTTTTAATGGTGTTTATTGAGGTATTGCTTTTCTAAAATTAATTTTTAGGAAGAATAAAATATTATTTTTATAAAAATAACGAGGATTTTCAAAGAAAAATTTTGCTTTGAATTTTTATCATTTCTTCTTTTATAATAATTTCGAATTTTATCAGAAATTTCTTGATATAATTTAATGAAAAGGAAGGTATTTTTTAGTTAGTTATTAATATTTTATTCAGTAAATAAATATATATTTTAAAAAATAATGGTGAAATGTTACTGGGATGGTAGCTATAGACATATAACTAAAATTATAATTCCTGAATTATATGAAATTTCTTGAAAGAGTTTTACGCTAAAGAACATACCCTTTATTGATTTATTTTTGTTTAGTAAATGAATATATAGAGATTAAAAAAACTAATGCGAAGTATTTTCTGCAATGCAGGAATTTTTTCGAAATTTCACGTATTTATTTCCTAAAATTCCGCATATCTACATTTATGTAACGTATTACATTTTATTATGCCAATTCATGTGAAGTGAATTGTATTTTTTATTGTTCATTAAATGAACAAATGCTTAAAAAATAATGACAAAACGTTTATGAAAATGCTGTTAGGCGGATACAGCCACATTTTTGGATATTATAGTTTCAAAAACACTTGAGTTTATGTATTTGGGAAATATATTCTTTTTTTTAAATGGAAATTCATGTAAAGTGAAATTTATATTTATTGATTAATAAAGGAGTGCATATTTGAAAAAATAGTGGTGTAAATATTTGGGAATAATTGCTGTGCGAATATAGCTAGAATTTCGGATATTTTAGTTCGTAAAATTCGGAATTTCTACGCTTGGAAAATGTAATTTTTTAAAAATTAAATTACTGCAAAATGAAATTTGTGTTTTTTTCTGTAAATGAATAAGTTTTTTGAAAGAAATAATGGTGAAAAGTATCAAGGAAGGCTATTATGCTGATATAGCCGTGATTCTGAATATGTTAGTATCTGTAAAGTTAGTATCTGATTCCATATATGTTAATGTCTAAAATTCGGTATTTCTATACATGGGAAATGTATTATTTTTCCTTATTTAATTTTATTTGAAATGATAATCATTTTTTTCCAGATAAAAAAATAACTGCGAAAAGTATTAGGGTCGGCTATTGTGCTGATTTAGCCATGATTCCGGATATCTTAGTATTTAAAATTCAGAATTTTTTACATTGGAAATATATTCTTATTTGTTATTTAAGTTCACATAAAATAATATTCATTCTTTAAGAAATTTTTCAGATATTAAGAAAGCAGGACATCGATTAAATATTTTTCTCATTTTAATTGTTTTTAGCTGGACCCACATTGTCTACGGTATGATGTGATGAATTTTAATGAATGTCTATGTTGTATTGTCTACGATGTGATGAATGTTAAATAAACCGAAACCACATTAACATAAATTCAAGCTATGGAAAATGTAAATCAAATAATATTAATTTTGTTACTATATTTTCTTTCGTAGTTATGGTGTTGTCTTGTGAATCATAGATGATAAAAATAAAAACAACTATGTGAAAATAGAAAACATGCTAAAAAAGTAAGAAATCCAATGAAATTTTTAAAAAAATTACAGTAAACAATTTTATTAGAATTTGAGTTATATAAAAATAATGTTCATGTTTCATTGTTACATTAGCGGAAAAGTAAAATTCCTTCGACCAACAAGCGAAGAAAATACTTGACAGCATCAGAAAACAATTAATTACAAATTGATGAAAAAAAAAGAAGCTTCCATCAACTGTATTTTAAATTAGAATGAAAGATTTTAATTATGACCCAAAAAGTTTAGAAAGATATTGGTTAGAAAATCGCTGTAGTAATTCCAGGTTTTATGATATTCATTAAAAAATTCACTATCTTCCAAAAAATTTTCTATATTCTATAAATTGTTTCAAAAATGTAAAACACATTTCTTTAGTATGCCAACTGTTTGTTCATCCTGATTCGGGCCTTTAATTATTTCTACACTCATTAAAAACGATATAAAGGACGAATATGTGGAAAAAATCATCTGAAGTATCATTAGAAGAGAAATAAAGTTTACTGCACTAAATTTTAAAATTCGAACTTTGGGACAAATTAAATCACCATTATGACTCTCGGTACGCCAATTTCATGGCGAAAAGAGAGATAGATTTGTCTGGACAGACATACGTGCAAGCACTTAATTTTATCAGTATAGATTAAGAAATGTCATTGATAGTACTTTCTTTTTGCATTCAGTTCATATCTTTTGGAGAACAGTCAATTTTATTTTTGCCTTTTGCTTAATAATAAATTTAGAACAACAATTCTTTATTTTTTTAAATATTCTATATTATTTTTTCCAAAGATTTATATTGTAACTTATTTTTAAATTTATCTAAATAAAATAAGCAGAACCCTGCTTTAATAAAGACAAATAAAATATCAATCAAATATTTTTTTCTACTGAACTACTGAATGAGAAATGAAAATTTTTTTAAAATCTGGTTTTATTTCATTGTATAAAGTTCTGAAGTAACGAGGAACATTGTTTAACTATTGAAAAAGCAAATATTTGTTTGCATGAAATTACAGGAGAACTGTTTACTGTCCACAAGATGGGAGTTTCATAATTACAGACTTACAAACATAGGAAATCTCGTTTCTCAATGTTATCAGAACATATTGTGGCCAAAATTTCTACTAGAATTAATCTCAAGCCTTGAAATTAGTCATATTTATCATCCTAATTAGGTCATTAAGCCTAAACGCATCAATGATGAAGCGCCCGAAACGCCCCTCTAATCAGAACAACAACCTGAAGGTATCTCCGAAAATTCCAGCCATTTCTCCAAGCAATGATTTTGTCTGTACTTTTAAAGAAAATCCGAACGGATATTTATTATAGTCTTTTCTTTTACTCTTATAAATATTCGTTATAAGAGTAAAAGAAATACTGTATAAATACTGTAAAAATATGACTAGTGAATGCGATTTTTCAAGTGTGGTCATTCTTCATTTAAAACAGATGGGATAATGCAAATAATGGGAATCAACAGAGTGTCAACAAGTTGAGCTGCTATTAACCATCAGTATATCTGGCCCGATATAAAATACATCTATGAAAGTATTCGACACATCATTCTCATCTATGAAAATCCTCTAAACGAATATGTTGCGAGTACACATAATAATTTAAATAAATGAAGGAATATTCAAATGCAAGTTTTACTATAAAATTCATAACATTTTTAACCAGTTAAAGGCGTTCGATGCGTACACATGACAATAAAAATTTTAGCGCGGACAATATGTAAATTTTTTACCTAAAAAAATAAATTTTATTCGTTTTATTGTTATTTTTTACAAAATTTACAATGCAAATAGTTTTAGTGTTTTAGTCGTGTATATGCTTCATCGTTTGATTTCAAAAAGGGGGACTTGAGAAACATTTAATAAAATAAATTTTCCAGTTAACTGGTTAAGATAAATAAGTACATTCAGGATTAAAAATTTTAAAAATGTAAATATTTTAAAAATATTATAAAATATTTATATTTTACAGCATTTCTAAAATGTATTCATATTATATTACATTTTTTATTTTTGAATTGCAGCATAAAATAAATTGAAAAAAAACTTATGAAATAAAAGAATATGAGTTGAAAGCCCCAAATATTTTGAAAAATTAAGAGAAATTTTCTAAACGAAGCAAAATAGGGCTGAAATGAGGTGAAAAGCAAAACGCTTCGAGCCTAGAATTTTATAAAATAATTCTTCATTTTTTAACTTACAGGCAACTGAAGACATTTATTATATAATTTCAGAACTAAGAAATGAATGTATTTAAATCTAAGTTTTAAATGTTGTGGTTAGGCTGATAAAAAAAATTCTTTGGATTATAAAGCATTATTATAGTTGCAAAATATTGCTAAATGAAAATATCCCTTACTAAGTTATTCAGAAACTTTAGAAAGCATTGAGTAAAAACAGCCCAAATTTGAACAAAAAATACACTAGAACTTTTTCTTTTGAAGAGATTTTACCAAGTTTTAAAATTGGAAAAAACAGCATTTAAAAAAGAAAAGTAACTTTAAAACATAATTTTTCAAAATATTAAAATCAATAAAATTTCTAAAATATAAATATAGAAATAAAATGTAAACAATTTTATACAAAACACTTTACGGATATGAAAAATTTTATGTAAAAAAATATTTGATTTTTTCCAACATTAAACTTTTTTAAATAGCTGTTTTAAAATCTTCAGCTGGAGATGAAAATTTTGAAATATTCAACAGAAACTCGGAGCGAATTCAATACAGAATTTGAATTTCGAATATATATTACTTTATCGTAAATAAAAAAATATGTCATTTCTAAAATATTATAGATACAGCTTTGATACATTAAAGTGTTGAGTACAGTGTAGATTTTTTAAGAGCATTAAAAAAAAATCTTCTAACATAGAAATCTATAATTTGAGCAGTTTTTGTATATTGAACAGCTTTGAATGGCTTAACAAAATCGAAGTACATCACGGCAGAATATATTTATATTAAAATTTAAAATCTAAGATAATGAAGAATGTTATTTATACCCACAAAACCGAAACAGGAATATATAATTCTGGTAAGAAACCGCTTTGAATACCTTATGTATAATTTACTGAATTAATAGAAAATTTATTATAATTTTCTTCTCATTTTCTTCTCTTTCTGCTAAACTTTCTAACATTCTATCACGTGATTGTATGAATATTTTAGGATTAAATCTAATATTTGAAAGGCATATTGAAAATTTAATTCCGATAAAAAATGTTTCATGAATGTAATGGATATTTTATTATTTAGTAATAAACGAGGCAAGAAAAATATAGACGGATAAAAATGAAAACTTCCCAAATAAAAGCAACATAAACTTTAGAAATTATATTCAAACATTAATAATTCTGTAAAGTAAAAAACTTTTGAATAAAATTAAGTGTAAATATCTGAGAACAGTGTTTTAAGGAAAAGTATAGTCTTACAAAATTATTCATTTATAAAATATTCTTTTATAGTATTTTTATTGTAGTAATTTTAAAAATAAATTACACCAGAAAAAAAGTTTTTTTTGTAGAAATATTCTACTTACATTGAAATATTTTATTATCTTTACTGTAGAAATGTAATATAATTTAATTTTTTCGAAAGAATGTTAATAGAGAATGAAAATTCTGTTTGGTTATTCTCGGAAAATTTCTTATACATATAAAATGAAATGAAATGCTGATCTAAAACAGTATAGTCATTGCTTACTGAGAATTTATATAAAAGCATTGTAGATTTTAAAATATTTTTCAAAAGATTCTAAAGAAATTCCTTTTCCAAAGATGAAAATCGTTTGCTTTACTCTTTACGTCGTTCATTGTAAATGCATCATTCTTATTTCATGTGCATTTATATGCATTATGGGACACAAAATCTGTCTGGTCTATAAATACATACAAGAAGGGAGGCAAGCAAAATTCCATCATAGAGCTTTAGAAACTTCGAAAAAGAATTTTGAATTTTTTTTATATATTTTTTTCTTTTTATTTTTGTTTCTTACAAAGAAAAGAGAGAGTAAGAAAGATTATACCTAAAAAGATTTAGTTTCGTTTCACTCAAAGCGACAGAATGTGTTTTCTTTCATCACTGAAGAAAGAGTTTGTGAGTCTCTGCATCCATCTTCTACTTTTACAAAAAATGTATGTCAGGAAAGCATAATCAAGTGGGAAATGTGTTTAGGTAAAAAATTGCAAAATCCCAGTTAGTACGGAGTCTCAAGATTTAAGTAAAAATGGTATCAAAATCTGAATGAATAAAACAAATTTCATTAAAAAATTTTTTTTTTAATTTTTTAGTATTGTGTTGAATGTAGGATTTTTTTTTGTTTGTTTTATTCCATTTTTAGTTTTTGCTTTCGTGAATAAGAAATATAGAGAAAAATATTAAAGTCTTCAAAAAATTCTAGTTTAAGATTTTTACGAATGTCCACGTTTCAAACATAGCTGAAATCTGAGTTATATTGGAATTATGTCTATCTATTTGTGAACACGATAACTCAAAACCGTTTTGAGCTAGACAGATGAAATTTGACCGTTACATCAAATTTGCAGATTTCTACAAAGTTTTGAATGAAATCCATTCTGAGGAAGTCTGGTTGATTTTTCCGAATACATATGTTCACGGTAACTAAAAAAAGCGTCAAGAAATTGATAAATAATTTTTTTGCATATATTTCGAATGTGTAAAGAAGATCCTTATCAAATTTTAAACCGAATTTGTCGAAGTCAACTACATGTCCTGCTATACTTTCACATGCTTATAAACATGATAAGCAAAAAATATAAATTGGGTTGGATGAAATTTGGTATTTGATCTTGCTGCTAAAATTGTAGTTCTGTGTCAAAAAAATTTTTAATCGGTCGACATAATACTAAATACTAACTTAAACCACTTTTCGATGCCTTTATATGAATTCACAAAGACGAAAATTCATTTCGGATGTTCATGTTTTAGGGGTCGAACCAAATTAACATAGAAAGTAATGATTGAATAAATAAATAATAATTTTGCTATTTATTGGTTCAAAAGTATTAAAAATTTGTAGAAATAATAACTTAAAGGAAAGATAACATAAGGAAAGATTACTTAAAGGAAAGATTTTTAAGTTATATTCTGTAATTAATGATATAACATTTTAAAGTATTTTTCATGAAGCATGAATTTAAATTTTGTATTTAAAACTAAAGATATAAAGCATATTTTATTTCCTTTTGATGCATTCCTGCATCGTGTCATCTGCACTGTAGCTGCAAACATTTGCATTTTAATTTGTGATTAACCCTTCACCAACTTTGTTTTAACATATCTTTGAGAGATTCCATGAAAAAATTCTGAAATTTTGTACATCACCTTATTAGAGAATGGGGCACATTTTACTTACTGGGAATTTTTTGTATGGAGTCCGTATAAAAATTTAAATTTTGTATTTCTTAAAGTTTAATTCCCTGAAAATTTAATCGATATCATAACATTTTACACCTCTTTTTACAGTATGATCAATATTTAAGGAATAAAAACTTCGATCAAGGTTTTTGAGATACTCTGTATATATATATATATATATATATATATATATA
>JAPMOR010099319.1:1196891-1222457 GCA_026543865.1 Argiope aurantia
ATAACCAATCTAAAGTAAGAAATAGTTTGAAAACGAAATTAAAATGAAAAAACAAAATCGGAACAATTTCAAAATCGCAACTAAAAATTATTTCTTATTCAAAGTAAAACCAAGAAAGGAACAGAAAAAAATTGCATAGTATTTAGAGAGCGCACATGCAGCTACTTCTAAAACACAGATGAATTGAGACAAAAGTATTAAAATCAAATTAATAGGAAAATCAAATAAACCAAATAAAAAAAGAATCCGACCTGAAGACTTTTCCAACGGTCACCCTCAGGCAGGGATTAAAAAAAGGAACTTTTTCTATGAAGGAATGCAGACAAGAAAGTCTAATAATGATTCCTCGTGACCCGAAACCATTATACCATTTTAACAGAAAGGAAAATACAAAACAGCAAATTAGAAGAAAATAACCATTAATACGTAAAAATTCAATAACAAAAATAACAATAAAAATAAGAATACCATAAAATAACACTTATATATATATATATATATATATATTGCTCGTTTAAAGTTATAAAATAAATAAACCTGAAAGTTTCCAGTTTACTATTACAACTATATATAAGAAAGTGAAAAAATTAAATTAATAATAAGATATTATCGGTTGTTAAAATTACGGCTAAGACCAAATTCGAACGAATATCGTTAAGGCAAACAGAAAATAACATTTTTATGCACAACTGGAACTTTTTAAAATTTCCTAAAGATCAAGAAGTATTCAAAAGAAAATCAAGTACATTCTAAGTAACATAAATCATTCACATATTAGTATTCTTATAAAAGGAGTTTTAGAACTATATTTTTATATCAAAAGCAAATTTGAATAATGGACTTACCATTAAATATTTCCTTTAAAACTCACAAATATTAAGTGTATTCTACAGATAACGAGGCAAAAATTATTTATAGCATGTTAATTATATGTAAATGACCTCTTAACAAGCATTACCGAAGGCGAAATTTGTTCTCTCGGAAGGCTTGGACTTTGATTCGGAAGAATAAGTCCGCACTGGAGATGCATAGATGCCAAATCACTAAACATCTTTGAGGTGGTTTTAGTTTGTAAAACTTTTAAATGTAAATTTAATTACGGAAAAGATAGTTTAATAGTTTCGAATATTTTAATATTTTTTGAAATTGAAAATGATAATATTGGTCAGAAAATAGAGCAAGTGATTTTGTAATCTGCTACTTGTATAAGAATTAGAGACAAGATTGTCACACCATTATGGCATTTGTAAAAAGCAAACACTCTTTAAAGATTTTTGTACATTTAAAAATAGTTTATCAAAATTATTAATATCTAAATCATTAAAAAAATTTACTCTTGGTTTAATCGGTATGGATTCTTTGAGTTCAATTTGTTTAATAAATATAGAATTTAGTAATGCAACTAAAGAAAATTTCACTTTGCCAAATTTTATTAATTGTTTAAATATATAATTTCTAATATGCTAATGAGAAAATGTGTATGTAATATTGTAAATAGTTTCATGTGAATTTATTTAAATTATTAACTACATTATCTTTAGAGAATGTCAACACATTATTTAAATCCGTAACTGCGAAAACTTTTACATAAAATTATTTTCTTACCGACATATTTCTGGAAAAAGATATTTCATTTTGGCATTTGTAGAAATTTTTTCTGAAAAAAAAATTATGAAAAGAAAACATTAACATCTCTCCAAGAATTATTACACTTCAAAAATAAAATATATCTTATTCCTTATTTTGAATTTAAATTCCCGCTGCTTTAATTTAAAGTGCATGAATTATTTTTTCATTTTTGATACAAATGCACAAGTTGCATTTCTAATGCTACAAAGATAAACTTTTTCCTAATTGTTTCACTTCTGAAATGTACTTGAAATGCATTTGCAGAGTGAAGCTTTTATAAAGCTTTCAGAATATAACTAATTTAATTCTTATTTTGAAGAATAGATTTAAGTGGGAAACTCTTAAAATGGTACTGGGAAGACGTTCTTCCATTAAAACCTTTATATTACTTAAATCTACTGAAGAATTTTTAATATTAAAGTCATATTTATCCTTTTGAGGAATATTTAAATTTGTGTGTATGAGTATTCGAAGTTAAAAATTTATAATATGTTTCCAAATACGGTTCTTTTATTTTTAATCCTACCAACTTTTGGCATAGATTACCCGAATTCTTATTAATAAGTGACCTATTATTTTGTGATTTATCATTCTCTTTGGCGCTTTTCTATCGAATGGAATGGTACCATCTTTTCCCGCTTAGTTCTGGCATAGGTAGGGGTTTGATCTTATATAGCATATTAGATTAACGCAAATTTGTAATGGATTGGTCAGGTGTCTTTTTCTTCCATAGCATACTTGGAAAAGTTTAAATGCATTGCAACATTCTATTTCAAGAAGTATTAAAACAATGCCAATTAAACAATTATTAAACAATTAAACAATGTTTTGCTTAAGTTTATCTATATAGATATCTTTCCTGAAAAAACGCAATTTTACATATGTTAAAAAACCCTTTCTTTTATAACTAACTACTATAGCATTTTTCCATCTGCTCTCATGGTGACAATGTCATATAGCGCCATCTCATACATCTTTGCGGTACTTGCATTGTTTCCATAGGATGATAACCTACTGGTGACTCAAAATTTTGTGAGTTGATGCTATATGACATTATCTGAATATAATCACATTTGGCTCATATCTAATGGTAACAATGCAATTATTGTGTTAACCAATTCGAGTAGCATGTTAAATTAAATGAATTCGTTACTTTTTAAAAATTTAAATGGCCAGTTTATATGTAGGTATATGAACTAGTATATGATATATATTCATATGTTATCAGTATGTGATTCATATCTAAATATTTTCTGAAAAAAATACGATTTTAGAGGGGGAAAAACGCCGAAAGAAATTTGATCTCCAAGATACAACATTGATTAAACCTAAAAGAAAAAAAAATATTAGTATGTTGATAAGAAATTTAAATATTAAATAGTGCTTAATCAATATGGTTAAAATTTACATCGTATAACATAACGAATTTAATTACACGATTGATCAACTATAGAAAAATTGCTGTCACAGTATTAAATAATTTTAACTCATCTCCCAAATATACATATCCAGATGGCCAGAATACAGTCGCCAATGAAAATTATCATTAAAATTCACGTTGTATATATATGGCTTAGAGGCAGACATTTCGAAGAGCTGAATTGTATTTCTAACATTGGCATTGATATTTAGACAACTTCTTTTACACTTATTCAATAATCCATTATCTAAAATTAGTTTTGTTTCAATGATCATAAATGTTACACTAATTCTGAAATTAAATATTGTATTAATAAAAGTTCCATGAAGTGTAAATATATGTTCACATCAATAAACTACTCTTGCAATTTTTGTATACACTTTTACAAAGCATTTCTGGGCCAAATTTATTATCTCTAAGCCTAACTTCCTGCTTTAAGAAGCCTCGACACACACTAGCTTTAATTGTAAGAAGAAACCTGCCTGAATAAACTTTCATCTGCTTTTGTTTATCGTATTATTGCTCTGTAATTATGTAAAGTTTAGTTGCAAACAATTTTAGAATTCCAAATTCAATGGTTTGCCTTGAAACTTCTATGAAATGTTACTTATTTTCTTTAATTATGAATATTAAATCATACAAAAAATATTGCAAAAGTAAATTAATATAACTTATACACAATATATATACTAGAAACTAATTTTTGAGCATTTCTTTTTACATAAAAAAATTAAGACCTGATCTCTGATAAAAATTGAAAGAGGAAATTGTTTAAATATTATAATATAACGATCAATTAAAAAAAATATCATTAATTTTACTTGATCAACAATCTTATTATAAAGAAACTTATTCATAAAAAAATTTCAAGTAAATTGAAGGATCATTTAGGAGCATGGACATACAAAATACTAGATCCAAATACCACATATATGATCCATTTGAATAACAATAATTGAAATGGCTATTCTCATAATATAAATATTAAATCAATACTCCATGAATACTTTTAAAGAACTATTTACTAACTTTAGCTCAAAATAGTACACAAGATGTTTATTCTAAATATATTCCAAAGGCCAATTTCTAAATGATTATAGATAACGTATAATATCAAATGGGAAAAAATCCTGGTTATAATGCATTAAATTATATTTTATTATGCAAAGACCAATAAAAGTTTTGTCTAAAAAATTTCGAAAGCTAAATATTTAAACAATCTATCGTTCCTATCAATCACGTCTAGTAAAATATTTTTCACAAGTAAATATTTAAAAGAGAAAGGTACACTTTTCTGTGCTTTAATCCAACTGACTTATGAAACAAAAATTGTCAACATTTTCTACAATCTTCGACCATTCTAACAGCCACTTAAAGAAATATCTATCAATTAACATGTGCGTTTCGTCGAGAGGCCGTTCATTGGTTTAAAGATAAAGAAGCTTCATAAATTGCTCAGTTTAGATGTGGAAGAATGAAACTGATTTGTTTAAAATATTCGCTTTTCAACGATGCTAAATTCGGCTAACCACGCCAGAAGGCTAGATAAAGATTCATATACTGTAATTATTTGTCAGAGTGGTTAATGACTTATAGAATATAAAATATGAATCTTTACGTCCGGTGGAACATTCTTCCAACTGGAAGTGACTGTGGCCAGCAAACTTTCAATACCGGAATTCTATATATTGCTTATGCATTTCCTTGAAAAATACGAAACGATTAATACTTCACACATTTTCTAGGTATTCTGTGCAATGCAAATGACAAACTGACAATGTGTAAAATTCGTCATCGTTTAATAATTTTGAAAACATAACTTATTGTGATTCAGAATAAAATTACTTATTTTCTTGAAGCGATAAGCAGACAATAGAATAGAATAGTAGCAGTTATATTTTATTAGTTTAAGTAGGCAATAGAATTGATAAGTAGTAACATATCATTTAGAACTTACATAAGAGCTATTTTTATTTTTTCATTATTCTAAGTAACATTTGTTCAACAGAATGCATGTGAATTAAATAAAAGTTTTATTATCCAAGTAACACATATACATTGCACAATATTGTACTAAAGCAACATTTAAAATATTATGTAATGTTGCTGATTATTAAATAATATAATGTTATATAATATCGCACAATATTTTACAACATTGTGAAACAGGCTGCATTCCTTTCTTTTCATACATTACCTAAATATCATTGCCAATTCTACGAATTACATATAAATTATACAATATAATATATAGAAACGTATATACTACATTAAAATAATTTTCATATATCCTTCTTTGAATCAAATTGCCTAGACAATTTTATGCAAAAGAATTTACATTTTCGCACATTTTTGGTATCATTCCTTGTTTCTAATGGCGTACAAATTTACCACTGACTCACGATTAGATTGCCATTCTATGTGATCGTTTCTTTGAAATACCATGTTTTATGTTCATGCTAAATTATATTATGATTCAAAATGAATTAATTATATTATAACATAGTAATTCAATCAACTTATATCCGATGTGGAGTGTGATTATCTTCGAGTAGCCTATCTATATCTATACTTATAATAAAGCTCAATGTGTGTGTGTGTGTGTGTGTGTGTGTGTATGTTGGCGTTCTACAAGCCAGACCATTCAACCTACAGCTACTAAATTTGGCACGTGTATACCTAGAAGACAGGGAATGTGCACCTGGGGGTTATTTTTTCGAATTTTTAACTAGAATTTTATTTATTTAAAAATTAAGCGAAATTTCTGCGCGTGTTTCTGCTATAACTACCGAAAATATTACCGCACAAAAAAGATTTTTACATGAAGTTAAAGATCAAAAATGTATCTTTTAAATGATACCAATGTTTTTACCTTAAAATTAAGTTTCTATTTTTAATGAATTTTTAAATAAATATTTTAACTATGTTTTTCAATATTTTTTTCGTCAAAAATAAAAATTAAAATTAAGCACGTTTCGCATTCATGGGGAAAAAGTAGCTTTTTTCAAAGTGTTGCCATCACATTGATTAAAGCTCTAACTGAAAATAAATTAAATCTTTTTGGAAATGAAATCTGCAAAAATATAATTTTCGGCACGTATCTGTAGGAAATGAAACAAATATGAAATATTATTTTTTCTAAAAAATAAATTCAAGAAAAATTATTTTATGATCTTTTACACTCTCTATACAGGGTGTTTATTTAGTCCCGGACCCATTTTGATGTTTAATGACTCATAAAATAATGAATATATAAACAAACTTATGGCATTTATTGATGGAATAACTCATATATTTTCCTTTTCAGGTTTGAATATTTTTACTTTTGTAAATATCGTCTGCGCGTGTTTTTAATTTCAGATAATTTCATTTCCCAGTCTAAATATCTGTACTTTTCTAAATATCCTCTACTTATTAATTGCATTTTTCTCTCTTTTGTTTTTGGCAACTATTGAAATGTTATGTTTACTTTTGATGTGTTTGTTCTATCTAGTACTTTTGTATGTGATGTTTTATTCGAGTGGATATTAAGGAGAATGCATACACCACAAGAGAAAGCACAGATTTTATGGTGGTCATAGAGTTAATTTCCAATCAAATAAATCACTGACTTTTAAGATTTAATTTCCAATCACTTAAACTGACTGATTTATGAAGATTTGAATATCACTATTCAATAAAAAAAGGATAATTTTAGATTTTCCATCGATCGCTTCAAAGAAAATACGCCAATCAGCGCGCAGGTTTCTCAAGATTAATTGGCCTAAGATTATGAAAATGGTGAGTTTTTCTAAATTTTTAACATTTAAAACTTCATAAATAAGTCTTAGTTGATCGTGGAAAATAGAAACATTCATTCATTTATTTAAAATTTGGTGTGTCCAGAATATTTATCAGAATATACCTTACTGCATTAAATTTAGACTTCATAATTTTTGAAGTATATTAATAGGCCGGAACAAAATATTATTATTGATTTCATTTCAATCCTTTTGAAAGAAAAACTAAAAACTGAATTTTATACGGAATCTCAGAAATGTTTGTTGAATTATTGTTTGAGATATTACATAAATTATGAAAAATATTTTGTAGTTCACATAAGATTTAAATACCGAGCGATTCTGTTTGCAATACTCACATTCAATAATAATAATAATTAATAAATAACAATAAAGATGATAAATAAAATAAAACGTTTGGTTTTATTTAAAAATATCTTGATATTAATTGCAATTTCATCGTTTTCATTTTAAATTAAAGTTGAAGTTTTGCCGGAAATAAGAACAAATTAGCAAAATATATATAGTAAATTGAACGAAACGATCTAAACAGTATAAGTTTGGTATGACTATCAAAATTTGAAGATTAAAAATGTTTTGTTTGAGAATCTTTTAAGAGACCAGTTACTTAAAATATTTAATTGAAAATTGTAGCGAGCGGTAATACCGGCGAACCGGCTGGTCGCCAAAGGCGGCTAGTTTAAAATAATTCAACCAAGAGATCGAAAATGTTAGTATGAAATAATGAGAGACATTAAGATATTCGAAGATTTAAGAATGAATGACATTCTTTCAACTTATGTTTATACGTAATTTCGAATAAAATAAATGTTGTTAATCTAGTATTACTGTAAATTCTTACAATGAAAACAGATTTGAAATTAAGAAATGTATCGGATCAGGTAATTCGTATCTCAGATATTTTGCAAAAGATATCTCTTTACCAAATAGTCCAAAAAATCCAAATCTATTTCGCAACATTCAGCATTTTGCCGCGCCAGCGTTCTTTCTGAACGTTCCATCCGGAACGATTTACTTTTTCGATATGAAACAGTTTGGGGACAATTCAAGAAAATATTTCGAGCAATGGCAAAAATTGAAAACATAAATTTCATATCAGGATTTTGAACTAGAGAATCTCTTTCATATCTCTCTCCATTCACCTTTAGAATTTTCCATTTTATTAGAACTATTTTTGAATTTTCATATACATTTTATTTTCTCTCCAGATATTTTACATAATGTAAGGCTCTTAATTTTTTAAATAGTTGTAATTTTTGAAATTTTGTGGAAGCCTGATATTTCAGGTATCAGCAAATCCGAAATAACACGGTTTAAAAATTACCTCTACAGGCTTGCTAACATTAAAAAACCACTCTCAAAAGTCGATTTTTGGTGAAAATATTTTTATATTCAATATTCTTAGTTTTTAAATAGATTTCTTTTTTTTTAATAAAATCTTTTAAATTTGTTGTTTTTTATATAAAATCGTGTGAATTTGTTGTTGTTTTTTATAAAATCGTGTAAATTTGATTTTTTTTTTATAAAATCGTTTGAATTTGTTTTTTATAAAATCTTTTGTATTTCTTTTTTTATAAAATCGGTCCAATATATTTATAGGAAAGTGTCGTTTATTTTTACATTTGCATAACTTACGTTTTAACTTTTTAACTTTTTAAATTTTGCTTCCTCAAATTCTAAACTTGGAAAATTTCTCTTGTGAATTAATTAAATTCTAACTAATATTTTTGTTCAAATTTGGCGTAGTAATTTCTAAATATATAATTTTTGATTATTAATAATAGTAAACTTTCATTTGAAAATAATTTACAGTTTTTTTTATTGCTTCATAACGTAAAAAAATTTGAATTTTTAACTTATTCATATATTAAAACTTTTAAAAATTGGTTTTCTTGCGAATCTATTGCAACAACAACCATTTCTTAACCACAGACCACAGTTAAGATTTATTTTATGTATTTAAAATACAATTGTAATAATAGCTCAAAATAGTGAAAAGATGAACAAATTATCAAAAAATAAAAATTCGAATAGTATCAAAAAGAACACAGTGAAAGGGATAAGAATTAAAAATTAATTAGAAGGAAATGTGATTTATATCTTAGCTCAGAAATTAGGTGCAAAATTGTGAAAAATATTTTATAAACTTATAAAGGATAAATTTTATTTTTGCTTAATCTCTTTTATAGCCAAAATAAAATAACATTTTATTTAATTTTTTGAAACACTTCTTGCTTTACCTTACATATTTTTACTCCATTGATGGGTATTTTTTTTGTCATTTTATGCATAAATTTTAAAGCATATGCATTTTATAACATTATGTAAAAACTCCTCCCAAAGAGAATCACACATCGTCTTAAACAATTAACCTGTTTTAATACATTAACACACAACTTCGTCCTATGACGAAAGCTTAATTTCAATTTCTTGGATAAAACAATTCCATGCTGTTTTCAATAGCATTACAGTATGCATTCCTAAGCAATTAAATAAGTTTCATACGGAATGAACCAACCATTAGATAGTTTCTGAATTCGAAACATACACATTTTAAATTTTTTATTTTTACCACCTCTTTCATTTTTTTGTACATTTCAATGTTTTTGTAAAGAAAGATTTCCTTTAACGATTAACGATTTTCAGTCGATTTTCAATTAATTTCTAAATAAAAGAAAAAGAAAATAGAAATCAATTTTTATTTTAAAGTAGTTTTAATTTTAACGTTTGTAACTTAATCCAAAATTTTACCGAATTTTATTCTATAACTCATTTACGATGTTTCTTGATTATTACAAGGGTCTGTACATGTTTCATAGAATAAAATTATAGATCTGAATTAAATTTCTACAAAATTCAAATCTACCAATTTCTACAAAAGGAACTTAAGTAAACATTTTTTCAAATTCATATAATCAGTTCTTTTCACTTATGATGAATTATTCAAGACAGGTTCATATTTACAAAGGATAACATTTTCCACAACATATAGAAATTTTTTACTGATGATGAATTATTCAAAACAGGTCCGTATTTATATTTGATAAAATTTTCAGACCTGTTCCAGAATAAAATAAAAGCAAATCGTAAATAATTGTTGATTTTTAATTCAATTGATTTTTGAGTCATTAAAGTTACTGCTACAGTCGGTTTCTTTTTGTTGTAAAGGACATGGAGAAGAAAAATAGTAGATAATATTTCGAAGCAAGGAAAGAATATTTCGAATTAGAACGTGGGAAAGAAAAATAGTCGATACTATTTCGAAGCAAGAAAAATATTTCGATTAAGGACATAGAAAAGAAAAATAATTGATAATATATCGAAAAAGAACATAGAAAAGAAAAAATAGTCGATAATATTTCGAAGCAAGAAAAAATATTCCGATTAAGAATATAGAAAAGAAAAATATTAGGTAATATTTCGAAGCACGAAAAATTATTTTGAATAAAAACGCAGAAATGAAAAGAAATGGTAGATAATATTTCGAAGCAATAAGAAATAATTCGAAGGAAGATAATATTTTTATAATTTGTATAATGGAATAGACTTGTTCAAAAGATTTTTCTTTATTATTATCTTGAACATAACCTCAACCATGAACATTTTTATCGTTTATTATTGATCTAAAAGTCGTAGTTAATCATTGTTTGTTGTTGAAGAACATTCTTGAAGAAATATTTTTAATTTTTAGCACATAAATATCAATTTTTAACAATGAAATATATATTCATCGTCTGGATATGAAGCATTGAAAAACCACCGCGAGTGGTCTATCCCAAAAACTTTTCGCATACTCTCTCATAAAGATGTTACCCAGAGAACGCCCTGCATGTGATTGGCATACAATAGTTATGAAATATTAACCCTTGGAGTTTATTTGGCATTTTTATTGAATCTATCGAGTCATCTTTGGTAAGTTATTTGACAATTAATCTCTGGCATGCGGTTAATAGAATCCGAAAATAAAATTTGTGTTTTAGATGCGATTTTTCCAATCGAATTGAAATAAAAATCTGAAATAAAATTATACTTATACTAAAAAATGTCGCATGCTAAATTTGATATATTTACGTCATTGCAACTTTGGGTCATTGAGTTTACTCGTTTTCAAAATTGCAGACCGACATACATTTAATCAGTCTTTGGATTCCGCTCAAGATTTGATATCTGTCTAGACTATGAATGTTCATTGTGTGTAACGAATTTTATCTTTATTTAAGCTATCCTCAATTTGTAGGTAACGTATTAAATTTTGATCGAATAGCGGGGAAGATAGACTTCCTCTGAGCGGATTTTACACGGAATTTAATAGAAATCGACAAAATTGGCATAAAGATATTATAATAAATTTCATTCATCTAGGTCAAAGCACTTTTGCGTTATTTTTGTCACAAACAAACAGACAATTGGACATTTTTCAAAAATGTGTTTTTAGAACTCAGGGAGGTCTGAAATGTAAAGATCCTTTAAAATCTGGAGTTCGTATATATATATACAGTAGTGGCAAAAAATTGTGGACATTTTCGGAATTTTTTATGTTTTCTAACTTTGTATGCTTATAGAAAATGTAACTTCTCACAAAATGCACACTCTTACATATCATTTTAAAGAGAATTTAATGCTGATTTCAATACAAAAAGCAAAATTCAAATATTTGCAATACGAAAATTTCAGTGGTAATAATTATCTACATACATTAGATGCTGATGACTGCAGTCAGTTATCTGTACTTAATAGGGTAGCCTTTAATTTTTATTACAGCTTCAGTTTGATGTTTCATTGAGCTGACTAGAGTTTTAAGCTCGTCCTTTGTTATTACATGATACCATGAAACAATTATAACCTCAATTAATTCTCTTTCATTTGACGAACGTTTCATATGTGCAAAAATTTTCAAATGGTGCCTTCTCAACAATTTTGAAGTCAGGACTGTTTCCTGACCATGATAACAATTCAATGCTCTTTGTACTAAAGCACTCTTTTGATATTTTTGCTGAGTAGCAAGGATTTGATTCCTGATGAAAAATAAATGATGCGTTGTTGGGAAATAGATCACTGCTGAGAGCTGTCAATTTTGACTCTAGAATAGTGTTAATGTATTTTCTTGCATTTAATGTCCCATCGATAGATAACATGAAGGACAAAATTTCTTCTGCTGACATGCATGACCAAATCATAACACTGACTGAATTCTTCATAGTTGCCTGAATGCAGTCAGGATGTAGCTCTTCGCCTATTTTATGTATTATCTATTTTCACCCTCACTATCGAATAATAATACGTTTGTTTCATCACTCCAAATAACTTGTGATCACTGATCACTTGTTCAATTATTGCGTTACTTTGCCCACTGTAATCTTTTTATATGCTGCTTGAGATAAGGATTTTTTTGTTCAAGTCTGCCTCTTAGTCTAACATCTAATAATTTTCTCCTGATTCTTCTTGAACTGACATAAATACCAGCATCACACATTTAACTTCTGATGACCGCTGATGATATTCTTCAATTTTGGCGACATAGTCTTTTTTTATTTTTCTGTCATCAACGGATGTGATGCACCTTTTACAGCCATTCCCTGCTTTGTTTTTTATCGAATTTTTCTCCGGATATCGTAAACAAAATTTTTGGATTCCAGATGTAGTCACTGAACCACCCACCTACCAGTCTTGCAATTTCGGCAAAGGAAAGACCACATTTATGTATCGCAATAATCTTAGTTCTCTTTCTAGGAGCCTAATATATTCTTTTATTTGATGTCATTGATTCTTGAATAAATTTTTGAAATATTTACAAAAATTCCAATTGTATACTAAAAAGTATACAATTGGACAGTATACAATTAACAATTAAGTATAAAATTAACAAAACAATTAAGTATACAGTTAACAAAACTTCTAACTTACAATTTAATTACATAAAAAATCGTCACACTTTTGCAGAATACGCACAATAATGACTTGTTCCAACTTTAAACATGATGTCAGCTTCTGCTGGCAGTTAATAACATTTGATTGGTTCCTAGAATAAAAATAGTGATTTGTCAAAAAAGTTAGAAATTACAATCCATCACTTTGTTTGTTATTTAGATTAAAATAAGAATAACATTTTTTGTATTGCAAATATTTGAATTTTGCTTTTTGTATTGAAATCAGCATTTAATTCTCTTTAAAATGATATGTAAGAGTTTACATTTTGTGAAATATAACAATTTCTATATGCATATAAAGTTAGAAAACATAACGATTTTCAAAAGTGTCCACAATTTTGGCCACCAATGTATGTATATATATATATATATATATATATATATATATATATATTACTATTATTTCACTATACTACGTATATGAGAAAGTAAAAAACAGTTGCAAACAATTTAAAGTTAAATTTTTTAAAGAATATGAAAAGTTATTTTTTATTTAAACTGTAAATGTAAAAAATAAATTCAGAAAAGTAGATAAAAAAATATTGTCCAAAATTAATATAAGGAAATTTATTTGTTCTATCTGAATATCATTTGTTAAATGTAAATAAATAATGTTATTTTGTTATAATGGGTATAGAATAATTTTCAACTTTCTTCGCACAATGTGGAAATCATATCCTAAACACGTCATGTAATAAACAATGTATATACAAAAAATAAATAACAAATTTTGAATAAGAATAGACGAAAAGAGAATAATCAGATAAATACCGATTACTCCCAAGTGGCTTCTTTAGTAGGACAACTAAGAACGAAATCCAATCCTGTGTTTCCTGCAAAAAAACCCCAAACAAATACTAAAACGGCTTCTTTCAATAAAAATCTAAATTATTAAGGCTAAAGATATTATTTAGATTTACATAATTGTATTGCAGCATGTCAGAGCCAATATAACAGCATTTCTAAAGGAGAAGAAAATAAACATTAGAAAAGTAAAATGGAAAAAAATGACTGATAAAGGATTTTTTTCTTTTTGCATTGTCATTTTTGACGCGTTTAAGAGTTAATTGCGAGTACGATATTTTAAATGCTAACACACTTCTTTAAAAATTTATATATGGGAGGCCAATCCTCTCTCGGCATATTTTTTTTCGTATTGTCGTATTTTTTTTTGAGAAATTAGTTAGATATGAATCACATACTGATTACATATGCATATTTTTCAATTTTATCTCATTTTATATCTGCCAGCGACATCTGACAACATTTTGAGGTACCAGTATGTTATCTTCCTATGGTAACAATGCAAGTACCACACAATTTACGAGATGGCGCTATATGGCATTGAAAGCTCGAGATTAGCTAGAAAAAGGCTCTAATAGTTAGCTATAATTTGTGCGCTTGTGTGTGTAAAATCGCGTTTTTTCAGTAAAACACCTGCATAGATAAACTTATAGAGCAAACCCTTATCTAAATATTAAATTTGTTCTAAGTTGTTAGAGCCGTTTCCGAGATATGCGAAATAAGCAAATATATTTATATTTATACACGATTAGCTCATTTAAAGATATATTAATTATGAGCTTGTTTTTCTGTTTTCTTTTCAGGTTTTGTGTCAGAAAGTAGTTTAGGAATTATTTGCTTATTTTTATCATTGCAGGTTTGGATCGCTGCATTGGTGAAGTTTTTATCATTATTTTTTCAATAATCTCATTATTTAAATTTTAATATATATATTTAGGGTCTGAATAATAATATTTTTAATTACGGAAGAAATATATTTTTTCTACGTAGACAAAAGATCTGGAGGAGTATTACTCTGTTGTTTGTTTCTATAATATATATATATATATTAAATTTGCCATTGTTTTTAATAAAAAATTAAAAGAAAAGTTCTGTAAATTTTGTTTGCAGATCATAAATAACATCGCCGAAATACCAACATGTAAGAAATTATTAAATACCTAATCCAGCATGTCTCTTTCATACGACTATTCTGTATTCCCTGATGAATTATCTAAATCAAGAAGAACAAACAGAGTATTTTTTCCGTAGAAAATCTTATTTTATGAAACATTTCCCAGATCAAAAGAAATCTGATCCAAACAAATATACGAAAGAAACATTTAATATATATATTTTTTTGTATTTTCTTTCGTGAATACACCAATGAGAATAAAACCTCAGATTCTTAGTATTAAAGAAATAAGTTTGAGATTTTGTAACATCATACATTTATGTATTTATTGATTTAACTGCCGAGATGCTTTAGGAAAAGACAAAGATCCATTTATTTTTATCGTTTCATATGGATTTATTTGTTGCCGTTATGAGATTTCTATCTATTTCATGTTTTCCAACTGAAAAATGTATAAGCCACTTTATGTTTTCCAGCTAAAATATTGCCATAATATAAATTTTGAAGATTTTTTAAAGACAAAAAGTATGCTTTATTAATAATGCAAGTAGACCTAAGTACATAAGATTGGTTAAAATGTATTTTTTTTAATATTCGAAAACGATATTTTTATATCTGATATTAAATTTTAATTTTTAATAGTGAAAAAATCGTTTGTTCATTTTGTTACACTCATAAATTATGATATTTAAAAGAATTATTTCAAACATCTAAAAATGAAATTTACTATTTGTCATAAATCATAAAATATAGTGTTATAACTATAGGTCAGATGTTCTGAAAGCTCCACAGTAGTTCTACGGTTCCATATATAACAAAATTTCACTATGTAGTAAACATAATGCGTTTTACAAAAACTAAAAATAATCAAATTTTTGTTAATATCATAGGTAATTTTATTATTGCAATAATACTGAATAATATTGTGATTTTTTAAAATTAAGTTAGTTGTAATACTGAAATTCCTTTCTGAATTTATAAAGTATTTTCTTATCAAATTATTGTTTCCGTTCTTGATCAATAATTAGTATTACAGCCGTTACAAACTGAAACACGAATCCAGCTGGAAAAGTTTTTTTTTATATCAGTTAATGAATTTATTTCTGAAAAGACTGCAAAATTGACTTGATACTCAAATAGAAAACGCTCCATATTGCTGATTAGAATTAATCAAAACATGAAGCTTTATATAATATTATCCTAAATGATATTGGACCATTTCAATGACCACTTCAAGAAAGATCTCCTCAATCAATATATAATATTTTTCGATAATGTACTTTATTGGCTCAAATTATTTTTAAAAAATCATAGCTCCATTACTCTGTCACTTCTGGTAGGAGGAAATAAGAATTTTCTTTGTTAAATATATCAAAACTACTTTAATCGTCAAAACGTTTGAAATCGAGATTTTGACGAATATTAAGTTTCAGATATCCACGAATCAGAAAAAACACATTTTTGTAATTATATCTATTTATTTCTCACATTGTCTAGGAATACGATAATTCAAAATAACATTGAGTTAGACGGATGCCATTCCGTAAATGAATTTTACATCAAATTCATAGATTTGTATGGAATTTTGATACAAGTCGAAGCCCATTCAGTCCATGAAGAAATTTTGATACAAGTTTGAAGCCCATGCAGTAAAAATCTTCTATCGGACTGTCCTAGTACATGCAAATACGATAATTGCGAAACGTTCAACGAAGGATAAAACTTTGCACGCAAAGATCTGCAAATGGAATGTAGAACTCGTATCAAATTTGGAACCAAATCTGTTCAAAGTGCTGATCGTCTATCAGTCTGTACTTTTGCATGCATGTACACAAAATAATTCAGAAACATAACAGCTTAGTTTAATGAAATTTAGCTCACAATATTAACGTCTTAAGTGCAGAAATTCTAAACCAAATCTGTAAAGCAGTTGATCGTCTATCTGTCTGTACTTTCGTATGCATATTAGGGTGATAATCCGAAAACACATTGACTTAAATAAATGAAATTCGGTAAGTGATCATACGATTTTTGTAATTCTGTGCCGAATTTTGGTTCCAATAGGTTCGGAAAAATGTCTTCTAAAGTACATAATTTGTTTTCTGGTAATTGTATATATATTAACTGCATACCAACGATTAATCATCAAAGGTCACCCACTAATAGTTTCATTGATAATTGTTAATTCGTTATTTCTCAATGGTTATATGGTTTATGATCAAGATCTTAGTCTTCTTTATTATACTGTGAGGTATACATTTTTTATGTACAGGAATTTAAAAATATAAATGTGACCCCTCGTGGAATTGCCCATGGTTCACAATGTTATGCGAAGCAGGAGAATAGCAGTTTTATTGAAGAATATGCGTAAAAGTTTCGAGAAGAGTATTTCTCCTCTTTCCCGCTATGCGTCTATTGATTCAAACGGAATGGACAAATTATTCTTTAAGCAATTTAAAGCATTTTTCGATATGGCCTGTCTATATATTATAGACCTATTTTCAACACCTAGAAATTTGTTACTATGACCACGATAAGAATAAGCACTTTGCATATGCAAAGCTTGAATATTAAAAAGGAACTTAACATGATTGTTTTGAGAAATAACATATTATTCTAAGGAATCGCTGAATAAGAAAAATATATTTGCATAAGACTGAAAAAAACATTGAAGTTCATACATACAAATTAATTTGAAAATGTCAAAGGTAGGAAAATTATCGATTTATATATGATTAAGCCACCACCTTCATCTCTTATAATATGGACAAAGGAATTTGACGATAGAACTATAAATACTATGTTTTGCAGGCGTGCACACTTATATAAAGTTACAGTAAATTCACACTGATGTAATTAAATGCAAATTTAGTTTGTGTTTAATTTCATATATGCATGTCTTAAACTAATATAGCAATCCATTCATTACAAATTTACATTTCCTTGCAGTACAACGCTAAGATATTTAATTAAATTAAACAAACTTAATATTTAGTCTGAAATATGCCCATATCATTAATTAACTATTTTAATTAATAGAGTAGGAATTCTGACCTGCGTTCTTGAATTCCTAATTCTACATTTGTATATCTGCATTGAAATGTCGGGTATTATGTTTCCTTCCCAATTTAATTGCATCCGATTAAGTAATGATTAAAGCTGATAAATGCCGGCACGCGTTTGTCTTCAATTCATATTTTAAATACAGCAAACATTAATTAAAACTTTATAATAGGATATGTTGCTGCATTTATTAAGTACTTAAAATTATCTTGTTATCGAATAGAAAGAGCAACAAAGTCGTATGTTATGAATGAAAACATGGAATTAATTCCAATTTTTACAGTTTTTACGAAGTGTACTAGCCGACATGATGCCAAGTCCTGTGCCTATATTGTTGGGTGCAAAGAAATAAAAGAAATTATAGTATTTAGAGTAAAAAATTAAATTTTGAATACATTGAAGAAGAAGAATGAATTTACTATGAAATGAAAATGCAGGGGGAAACCACTAAAGGATCCACGTCTTCTCAACCTTTCTCACATACGCTCTAAAAAATATGTTACTCTCCCCTCCACACATGCACACTGCATAAAATTTTGAACCTTGACTAAGGTCTTGAATGTCACGTCACCAGATTTAATTTTCGGAGTCTTTAACATGAGAGATATATTCGCTGTAGTAAACCACTAATTGTGTAACATATGCATGCATAGTAAGGAAAACCACTAAGTGTGCAACATATGCATGCATAGTAAGGAAAACCACTAATTGTGTAACATATGCATGCATAGTAAGGAAAACCACTAATTGTATAACATAAGCATGTACAGCAAGGAAAACCACTAATTGTGTAACATATGCATGTATAGTAAGGAAAACCACTATTTGTGTAACATATGCATATATAGTAAGAAATATGTATGTATAGTAGGGAATTCTGTAATATATGCATGTCATCACAAATAATAATTACCAAATACCGATGCTTTGCTTGCATTTAGAGTTTTAAATGAATCTGGCGTATGATCTCTGACAACATTTTTGACGATTAATTGCCGACAGACAATTAGTATAAAACACCAGAAAAACGAATATGTAAACGCTTCTTCCAATACCGACAGAAACCAAAATTTAAACTAGAACTACAGTTGTTGTCACAAAATCGCATACCAAATCATGTCAAGTAATTTATAATAACTAATATGTCGACTTGATCCACTGTGAGGAAATGTATGCATGCGCATAAAAGTGTTAATATTCTTTAATTATCTTTATCTAATCGTTTAAAAAAAATAAGTTCTGGATCTTCAACAATCAATGTTAAGGTTTAAAATGAGTTTCATAAATGTTATTGCAATATTTTTTTTAAGTATTATAACAACTATTAGCTCTGGTTTTCCCTATATAACTGAGAAAGCTGTATGTATATAGATAATCTTGATCCTCATATCAAGCTATTTTGGTATCTAATCGTCAATAACTTTCACTTAATGGACGGTGTAATGCACGTATCCCATCATGTGCTTTAGAAGCTGTTATCTTGAGGGGGAAGGGATCCACTGGATAGAGTGACTTGTGTATTGTTGGTTAAATCCAATAGAACATGGAATCCATAGAGCATGTATAGTGCACACTAGGACGCCAATTTATATCACTGCAAGCAACTTCCAGGAACTTCCGTTCTTGATTCAACGTTACTATGCTTTGTTACCATAGGCACTGCTAGTAAATCTAACACATTCTAATTAGCATAGAAAATTGTTTTAAAGCTTGCATTTCGGCCAGAGACAACATCACAGCTTAATATTTTTGCTAATTAAATTACTTCTAAAACGTTGTAACATCGCACTTTCTACTTTTAATCTTATAGTCCCTCAATGATGGATATTTAACACTAAACCTCTTACCACACTTCCATTTATTTCTAAAGTTCATGTGACCTCTTTCCAGTTTGGTATAGATGTACATGAGCTTCACTAAAAAAAGAAGAAGAAAAATTACATTTAATTCAATTACAAGGAGACATATAAATGATAAAATTGTGATTACATATAACACAAAAAAGGTTAATAACCGTAAAGAAAAATATCTCGAGTACAATAAAATTGGCTGAATGTACATGATAAAGTAAAGTATAAGTGAAAAAAAAAGCATTTGTAAAAATTCGACTCTAAAGAAGGCTTAAGGATATATTATGAATAAAGTGCGAAGAGTATTAAACTATTGTACCGAAAAATTCATTGAATTAGTCTAATTCGAATAATTCTCCATGATCAAATAAGAATTTAATCATGTGTAGGATTATTTTATTGCAAGAGGAATTATTAAGGACTCTTTTGTAACAAAAACTAAGGTGAATTTCTTAAGTGCCTTGAAAGAGTTAAAGGACACGATGTCCCAAAGTAGATGAGGCCGCCAATTTCTCCACAAAAGTTAAAGTCATCATCTAACAAGTAAAAGTGGTAAAGAAAAAAAGCATTAAGCAAACTGATTCTTGTTTTTCTAAATAAAATAGAGAGACTGGATTTAATGACACAAGATCCCCGTCTGACCATACTGCGCTCAACATAGGGTAATTCACAAGTACAATTTAGCATATAAAATAGGGCACAGGTCCTAAATAATCTATAATTTACTCATTTTGAAGGAAAAAAGGTTTACAAATAGTTAAAAGCAATAAGCAAATGATAAAATCCCGTATCTTATAGGATGATTCATAAATGGTAGCACTGTCACTAACGATGATGATACTATAAAAGACTTTAATATATTATTATTTTCGATGGTCAGTTATCCCAAGTATGGACTGGGTGTCAGGGCAGAAAGATTTCTTTTTAATTTCGCTAAAATAAATCACACTATTTAATTACGGCGAAATCATTAAATTTATTATTATTATTTATTTACAATTATTTGCCTTTATTGTATCCTTTATGCATTTATTTAAAATTCTCATTTCCTTTTTTATTTAATTTATTTCGTTCCTCCTATATTATATGTTGTTTAATTGTTTTCTTATGGAATATAAAATCTTTTATGGTCAATATTGTATCATGGCGATACGTCAGACATGGCAAGATTGAAACGTGTAGAAGTTATAAGATCTTAGCTGTAAAATCTATATAGCTGCATGAAGTTTTATAATTGTGTTTTTTTTTAAATTTATCCTGTCAGCTTATGATTTCATAACACATAGAAAAAGTTGGATTACATACAGGGAAATAAAATTTTTAATTTATGAATTACCTACACAACTAAATATATTTGAATGCAAGAACTTCAATACGAATTGTATTTCCCTACAATAGTATTTATATATTTTTCATTTATTATTGTCACATGAACTGATACAGACCATTCGCAAACTCAAGTCTCATTGATGTATTCACAATGATATTTTTCGGACTCAGAGATTATGAAATCAAAGATTTAATAATTTCTCAAGATAAAATTTCTGAGCTCATATTTAAGAAAATAAATTTTCAAGAATAAAGAATTTTACATATATGGCAGTTAATTTCTTTCTGTATATTTCTGATTTGTAAATTAAAGTTTTAGTTAGAAATGAATGTCCCAAGGTCATGAATTGAAACCTCTCCTATCTTAATATAGATTACATTTTATATATCAGGCATACGAACATAAAAGTAAGATCTTGACTTACATTTCGTGTCAACTTATATTTCATCGGTAAGTTTATACGAGGGCGGATAAAATATTAACAAGACATTTTATAAAGATCTATTCTAAAATATTTCTTACCAAAATGACGCCAGTCATACTTCTCTATACATCCCCTTTTAACATTTATACAATTTTTCCAGCTTTTTAAAAGTTTCCAGTTTTTTTTTATATATATTTCTATATAATAAATAAAGTCGGAAGAAATAAAAACCCTATGGTGAGAACAAATTCTATTACATCTTCCTTGCTTTTTTTCTCTCTTATTTCTTATATTTTCTTATTTTATATTTCTCTTCTTCCTGTGGTGTTTTTTGTGAGGTCCATGAAAATGGTGATCTTGAAGTGTTAAGTTTAGATTATTGGAAGGACCTTCAACTAATATCCAATAGATAACTTTTTATTTCTTCTAGCGCACAAGTTGCGTAAGGCCTATAATTGTCCTGAAACTGGATAATATTGAAGATCGAAATGGAACATCTTTTGGTGGAATAAGCTATCATAAATAATTATTGTATTGTAACTTTAATTGTATAACTATTATTGTTTTATTGTTAGGGCATGATTTCTATTGTTGTGATGATTAACCTGCTAAATATTTCCAGAAACGTTTGTGAATTTTATGATGATGTGGTAGCTGTTGCTTTACTTAAGACATTTGGAGCGTTCTCTTAATGGGCTTTAACATTTATGTTGGTTTCTAATTTTCGGTATCGACAAGTGTCGCTCGTTTCCTTTGCTAGATGTGGTTGCTTTATGGAAATGCTATCAAGTATCTCCATTTGATTTTTTGGCTTGATCGGTGTTTGTCTGTCTTATTTTAAATATTCTCGATATTTCACAAAAGGTTATTGGACTATTAATTCCTGTCCTAGCAAAAATTTTTATTTATTGATCACCAAGCGTAATTTATGGAATACCCATTTCAATATCTGACTTATTCTTGAACGAAAATTATAAGTAAAATTTTTAATTTCCATATATTTCCATTTTTACAATTTGTGCCATTTCAATAGTTGAAACATCAGGGTGTTATTATCTAAATAAAAATTCAAACTGAGTTTAAATATCATTGCATTTGACACATTCATTTGTTTAAAAAATAAATGATTATTCATTTCGTAGCTGCAGTAGACACTTTGTACACTCATCATGTTAGTGAATAAATAAATGAGCGCATGAATTAAAAGTTGATGCCAAACGATTACTTAAACTTAAAAAGATACCACCATCGTTCTCACAACATTTATTAAAATTTTTTATTTCTACATTTTTGTACAATTTGTGTTATTTTAGTAGTTGAAACATCAGGGTGTTATTATCTAAATAAAGCATAAATTTGGACTAAATTACACTAAATTTGACTCATTTATTTGTTTAAAAAATAAATGATTATTCGTTGTGCAGCTGCACTAGACACTTTGTCCTTTCATAGTACAAAAAAATAAGCAAATGAGTATATGAATTATAATTCGATGCCAAACGATTATTTAAACAAACAAACAAACGAAAACTAACCATCATCGCTGTAGCAGCATTTATTTAAATTGTCTATCGCTGTTTAAAATGTTTTTTTTATATTTAATGTATCCTCTCAATTAATTTGAATTTTTGCCTGCGTTTAGCACAAAAATAGATATTATTAAAATAATGCAACAATAAAAAAATGGAATAAATTCTGATTATGAATAACATAAAGCAATCACTTAAGGGAATTTGGAATAAATTATTTGCTTAAAAATATCACTAAAAAATCTATTTCCTTTCACTCACAGATCAAAATGATTATTTTCAACTGTATTTTTAAATTTAAAATTATTCCATTATACCATTTTGGATTTAAAAAAATACTGTATATAAGACAAAACAAAAATCGTTGTCTCTATAAAAATTTAAATTGCATTAAGAAATTATGGAAATTTTGTAATTTATTCTGTATTCTGTTTATCTAAGAAATGCTGCGTAGAGTTTCGAATTTCTATGAGGACTATTAGCATGAATTTTTTTATTCACATGTAAGCTTGCTTTTGAAAACATCAAAATATTCGAAAATGTTATGTTTCTAATTCAAATGCTTATGATATTTATGTTGATCATTCACAAAATTGTTGTTCCTTCTGTCTGCCATTTTATGTTTTTATTGCAGCATGTCATATTTGCTGTCTATTACAAAATATATGGAAAATATGCCGTTATTTACATATACATCTTAAAAGCACATGAAGAGATTTCCTTGGTATTTTACTTTTACAAACACTTTTGATAATATACTAAAATCTATGTCATAGTTGTACTTTTCACGAGATTTTATTTAACTTAGTTTATTTCAAGTTTGTAAGTACGACACTCTGCAATCGTTTCTTCATTTACTTGGTGATACGTTTTTTTTTTGTTGTTTTTTTCAAAATTGGTATTTTTTTTATTGGTAATACACTGTTTGATTTTTTTTAATCAAAATCTGATTAATTTTCAATGTGGAAGTTTAGGAGGTGGATTTAAGAAAAAAATATCTTCAGTGGCTCAAAAATTCACCTTCAAATCTCCGTAGAAAAATCATGTAATATCTTGATAAGCAAATTAGTCAACGGGCCAACAATTAAATGGAATAACGTAGCAATAAAAAGGAAACAATATTTAAAATATATCGGTGTTACCATCGACAATAAGCTTAATTGGATTCCTCACCTCCTTAACACCAAAACGAAGGCGACTCTCTTATACCAAAATCTCAGCAGAATTGCTGGCTCCACATGGGGTCTGAAAAAAGAATTCAGGCGTCATCTGTACTTCACCGTTGCCGAGATAATGATCAGCTTGGAACATCAGCTTGGGCCAATCCTCTTTCATCCCGACAACAAAGAATGCTAATCTCAATACAGAGAAAATTTCTCCTGAGTATTTCTGGAGCATTCCGAACAACATCCACGGCAGCACTGCAAGTTATCGAAGGAATTCTTCCACTTCACATCAAAGCGCAAGCAGAAGCAACCTATGTAAGAGTAAGTCGTCTTCAATTACCTAGCCATTTTCAGAATATAACAGTCCATCCTGAGAACTTCGAGATGAAATGCTCTCACACAAAAATCTTCCCCTCAAACTTTCTTCCTGAGGACATAATTTCCCTCAAAACGGAATTCCAACCTACAAACAAGACGGATATTTTTACAGATGGATCCAAAATCGAGGGAAAAACCAGCTTTGCCTACTGCGTATTCCAAAACGAACAAATTACTCATCAGTGGCTCGGCAAACTGAACGAAAAGAATTCTGTCTTTCAAGCAGAGCTGCTAGCCATTAAGGAAGCATGTAAATGGGCTAGTAAATACGATCATAACGCTAAAATATGGAGTGATAGCGAATCCAGCTTAAAAGCGATCAGTTCATTCTCCACCTCAAGCCCAATTGTTCAGGAAATTTAAGCCATTCTGCTCCACCAACCTTCTATCAAGTTAGGATGGGTGAAAGCACATGTAGGCCACAACGGAAAAAAGGCTTCAGATTCCCTAGCCAAACAGGCCATTTCTGCAGGTACGCCCGTTCAATACCCAGCTCCTAGAAGATATCTGAAAAGTATTGTAAATGAATTGAGCCTTCAGCGATGGCAAGAAGAATGGGACAATGACTCAACTGGCAGAAACATCCATCAAATAATCTCAAAAGTGTCCTTTAACCCATCATCTTGGAATAGGCTTGACATTATCTTTGCAACTGGCCATGGCACTTTCCCTTCATATTTCAAGAGATTCCATATTAAAGGAACTGATCAATGTGGCTGCGGCGAAGTAGGCGATCCCCTTCATTCCACTAGCTGCCCTCTCACCACATCTTATCATCTCAAGAAACCCACCCACGATCTAGAAAATATCTGGTAGACCAACGTTATGAGAAACAAGATGTCTAAGGTTAAAATTAGAAATCTTGTGCGGTTCCTACAAGAGAACGAGAAATTGATTTCTCCAGACCAAAGCCCAGTATAAATTTTCGTTTCATTTCTCAACCAAGCTCTTCTCCAGAATATATTAACTTCATTAGATTTCATCTACTCATGCTCCCCACCGAACACTTCTTTCATCATTATGATATTGTATATAGTTACTTTTTATGTGTATTGGTGATATTTTATGTCTTTTCATGTGTATTTTGATATTTTATGTCTTTTCATGTGTATTTTGATATTTTATGTCTTTT
>JAPMOR010099319.1:1222467-1233355 GCA_026543865.1 Argiope aurantia
TGATATTTTATGTCTTTTCATGTGTATTTTGATATTTTATGTCTTTTTATATGTATTTCTTTTATCTTAAAAAATACTCCCATGTATATCCTTTCAACCGATAGGGAATCCTAGAGATTCCAAGTTCGGGGATATTCTGTGGCGAAAGAAAGAACGAAAGTGGCTCAAAAATTGAGAGTACACCTTACTTTTACTTGATAAATCCGGCTTTTCAATACAAATAACAACTTACCGGGAAATGCAAACATGTTTTTATTTTTACTCATAACAAATGATTTAATTTAGAGTAAAAATTAAAAAAAATCAACGAAAAACGTCTAAATTGAAAAGTTTCAGAAGCATTTTAAATAAACGTACGCAGAACTTTGCTTCAAAATATTGCGAATACGCCAATGAAATTCTTGTAATATCTCGCATCGAAGCAAAGTGTCACTATTAAGTTGCATGTCTTTTGGCTTTTATTATGGCCTCTAAGCGTCGTGGTACGGATTCGACCAATTTTTGGTGGTATCTGAAAATATTTTACCCCAATATTCTTGCACCACTTGTTTTAAATCTGTTTTGTTTCTAATTTTGTGTTTTTGGACCACTGCTTCAAGTGTGGCCCACAGATATACAATGGTATTGGTGTCGGGGTACTATGGTGGTGTGTGTAACTGCTGTTTACAATGAAAAAGACGCCATATTTTGACTTTACGTGCATTCTGTTTGTGGTCGTTGTCCTACTGGAAAATGAAATTTCCATCTAAACTCAAATTCTTAGCACTTTCCTTTAGATTGCTGCAAAGCATATCCAAGTAAACCATATCGTTTATAATGCCATCTAAAAAAACTAAATTTCCTACCCCGGATGAAACCATGCAACCTCAAATCATGACAGAGTCACCATCAAGTTTAACTATAGGACGTACATTTTTTTGTATAGAAAGCAGTAATAGGCTTTCTTCATACAGTACGATGGCTGTCACTACGAAAAATGTTGAGTTTTCTTTGATTACTAAATATAGCTTTCTTCCAAAGGTTATTGGTCAATTGATCAGTTTTTGCAAACTTCAAATGCTTTTTCTGAATTTGCAAGCTGATGAACGATTTCTCTCTAACAATGCGACTTTTATATCCAGCCTGTCTAATGGCATTTCATACAGTTTCAGCACTTAAACTTCTGCCTATGATTTGAAAAGTTTGTGCAACAAGTTGGATGAACCATATGGTCGCGGCAATCTAGAGGAAGGTGTTAAAAATTTGGATTTGGATTTTCCAGCAAGACAACGACCCCAAACAGAATGCACGTAAAGTCAAAATATGGTGTCCTTTTCATTGTAAACAGTACCCCGACATCAATACCATTGAATATCTGTGGGCCAAACTCGAAGGAGTGGTCCAAAAACAAAAACAAAATTAGAAACAAAACCCATTTAAAGCAAGTGGTGCAAGAATATTGGGGTAAAATATTTTCTGATACCACCAAAAATTGGTCGAATCGGTACCACGACGTTTAGAGGTCAGTATAAAAGCCAACAGACATGTAACTAAATACTGACACGTTCTTTCTATGCGAGATATTACAAGAATTTCATTGGTGTATTCTCAATTTTTTTTGAGGCAAAATTCTGCGTATATTTATTTAAAATGCTTCTGAAACTTTTCATTTTAGAAGAATTTCGTTGATTTTTCTTTATTTTTACTCTAAATTAAACCATTTGTTATGTGTAAAAATAAATATGACTCAGCATAAAATCAAATCGATAATAATCACGAAATATAATCTAAGTTTTTAGCGATTTTTAAACATTGCAAAATGCATTTAAACAGCAGATTTAGTATGAATATAAAGATGGAAACAGCTCTATATTCTTTGAAGTTCGTTAACCCCTAAGGAATTAACTATTCAAACTTATCTTACTCAAGAAATGACGCAATACGCTCTCAACACAAACAGTTATGGTTGAGCTTTATTGTCTTTATTCTAATAACTTAGCTTAAATCAATACAAATAATTTTTTCGTCTTAAAATATATATTTTTATCGATTTTGAAAGCAAATAAAAGTCAATTCGACAATGAAACAAAAATCATAAAGAAAATACAATATTTTTGTTAGACTTAGCTCAATTAAGTCTTAGCTTAATTGTTATAAGAAATATATTTTTGAATAAGTAAAATCTTCAATTAAAACTTCATGCTTTCACCTTTATAAAGAATCATGACCTTGAAAAGGATGATTTTATACGCAATAAATGCATAAAGAAATCAAATTCAATAAACAAATCAAGCAAATTGATAGTTATAAATGTACAAGAATTATAAAGATAATAGTTTAAGATGAACAATTTTCTTGCAGTTATTTAATTAGTCAATTCTTTCATATCTCTACTAATTGTTTAAAACATTTAATATAATTTTTTAAAAAAAATATACAATTGCAGGAACAGAATAAGGTTCAAATCTAGTTTTAGTTGCTATTTTCTCCTCGCCAAGGATGCCAACATTGCTTAATCGCCAAAATCAAAATTCAAGATGGCTGAAAATGTATATTCCACAGGATTGTCTATATGCCCAACCATCTAGATTTGTGAATTGGTGTTATTTACATTCTTTGTTAGGTAAAGGACCATCTAAACTAGATTTCCACCCAGAATAAAAAAAGCAAAAACTGTTTCATTATGGTTATATTCATAATTGCATTACATCTCTGCAAACACAATAATAATCATGGAAATAATCATGGTTTTTTCTCTTTTTTCCTAAAAGTTCTGTAAAGCTTTGTTCAATTTGTTTGATCGAATTCGTTTGTGTTATCTTTTCCCTATTATTTAAAAGCACTACTAAGACTCATTTTTCAATTTTTCTGAATGACAATACAAGTCAAGTCCTATTTGCTTATTTAAAGTTCGAAAAGTAAAATCAAGTGATTCATCAGCCATATCCAAACTGTAGTTAAATAACGAATTTCCGAAACACCGTACAAGAGAAATATTTACATAGATGGAATTTGATAAGAATTTATTAAGGAAAATCTCTTGAATTCTAAACGATTAAAATGTCTTTTTCACTAATGGTATAGATAATGGAATTTAGCGAGGAAATTATGTACAAAACGTTGCTTACTGATTAATCCTGAAAGAGATAATTAATATTAAATTTGTATATCCTAAGCTGATGAATCTATTTTTACGTTAGGCGCACATGTAAATTTCTTTCAGTCATGCATATTCATGCATATTTAATTGACTTAAACAAGCTTAATATTTAATATGAAATATCTCTAGTAAGATAATCTCCTTACTATTTTAATTAATAGATAGAAAAGCAAAATAAAATTCATAAATTATTAATTACGCATCGTATTATCAACATACAGATCGTATTATCAACATACAGCCCAAGATTATGTTCCAAATTGATTTAATTAAGTTTAGCTGAACAAAGATTAAAATTTCATAATATAAAAATCTATATCCAGAATATATTTTGATTAAGTTACACGTTAATGAAAATTTAAAGATACCGAGGAATTCTGGGGTGACAAAAGAATCATCTGCCATCTAACCAGTTCTCTCTTTTAAAACGAAATTTGTTGTTACCCTATATATTTGAAGAACTGTTTAGTTTTTTTAAGATATCTATTTTTATATTTATCTAACAAATTTTTTAAAAATATCTTTAATTCAAATTAATAAAAGTAAAATTAAACATTATTGAAAAACAAAAACAAAAACGCGTAAAATATATAAAGACAGGAGAAAAATTAAAATGAAATCTACGATCGCAAATTTTAAGTTATCATGTGAGAACATTATTATTTTTAAGTCATTATTTGTCAATTAATTTAAGTCATTTACCAATTTAAATCGATTTGAACTCTATATATACAATATTTTTAAACTTTCATTTAAAATTTTTCTAGCTGGTAAACAAAGTTCTGGAGCTCAACCCATTTTGAGATGAAATAACAGCTATGATGTCATAGTTCTACGTCAACCTTTTAAAAACGCATCTGCTTTCAAAGAAGCACACATAATAATAAGGCAATACTGGTAAAAGCAGGTAAAAAAATATATGCGATTAAAAGATGATGATGAAAATTGCCATTTGTGCTTTATTCATTGCCTACGCGATTTCGAAATTCAAAACCCCCTAACTAAAACAACATCATGTTCTCACATGATAATAATGTAAAAGGAAGCAACTATTAAGAACTATTTCCTTATCTGAAAGAAGTTTAATTATTTAGAAGAGAATTTCGAAATGCCATATTAAAAGCAAAATTATTTAGTAAGAAATATTATAAAAGCAACTGGAGTGGTCTCCCCCAAACTTTCTCGCATGCTCTCTAATAAATTTGTCATGCAAAAGAATGCCTTGAATGTACTCTCGTACAACAGGTGCAAAATATTAACTTTTGGCGTGAATTTAGCATTTTTGCTGCATCTGTCGTGTCATCCTTAGCAAGTTTTTTTTTTTTTTAAGATTAATCCCTGACATACTGTTAAAAGTTTCCGAAAATCGAATTTGTGTTTTAGGCATGTTTTTCTCAACTGATTGAAACAAATATTTGACACAAAGCTACACTTGTAATCACAAAAATCCCGTAGAAATTTACTATATTTTCCACTTTGCGTTTTAATCTAAAGCTAGAACCTAAGCTTTTTCTCAAGAGGGGGTGACGCCTTTTATTGACCAGGTCATTTGGCGACTATTCGTTTGCGCCAAGCTAACTGAAAAATATCAATTTATGTAATATTTAATATTTTTATTCATGTTATAATATTCATTACCATGTACGTTCATTTTACGCTTTTGTGCTCATGATTTCTTTTTTTATTATTGTTGGTCGATGTAATGTTTATCTTATCAACAATTGTTCTTAATGTTTTCTTTTCTTTTTTCCCCCCATTAACGTTATTATGCTCATTCATTTAGTATTTTTCTACTGAGGAAACTGCCAAAATTTCATTTTTATTATTGTAATCTGTGTAATATTTTCTTTCTTTATTTTTTATTAGCAGTTCATCAGTATTTTCATTTATTTAGAATATTTATATTAAAGGCATTCTCAAAATTTCCTGAATATCATTGTTGCCAATTAAATGTTTTTTCTATCTCATCCATTCTTTTACTATTTTTGTGCCATCATTTAACGGTCATGGCCGAGCACCAACCACCATGGCTGGGTTTACCAAGGAAATTGCATTCCTACATTTGAGGAAGTATGTAGATTCCGTTCAACTGCTCTTTTCACTACGAAAGGTAGAACCTGCTTATTCCTAAGGCCACTTCATGGGCTTCCTCCTGGCGATACGTCAAGACAGAAGAATTTTAAACCACATGCATTTTCTCTTCATTATGGTGATAATGAGAAATAGGAATATTTCCTATCAGACATATATTCTTCACTTACAGAAACACTTCCCCGTAAGTGTAAAATTAAAAGTTCAGCAAGATCAATAACGGTTAACTTTATTCCACAAAAAAGCTAAAAACACAGATGAAGGCTACACAAAAACATCACATGTAAACGTTTATAGCACAACAGCTATAAAATGTTACAAACAACCGCAACAAAAAAAATGCTGAGAGAGAACTCGCTGTAAATGAACACTTCATATAAAGCATTCGCTTAAATATTCATTATACAATTCCTGTGACACGGCATAAAGAGGCCTAGAAGGATCTACAAATCTCGAGTTCAAAAAGACATAGCGTCAAAGGGAACTTTCATTTTTGTCTCCAAATTGACTAAGTTTATCGCCAAGGCCGAGCATTATGATTTGGCATCTAATCAGTATCCATTAGAGCTATATGTAAATCTCTCTTCTTTGATATGATACAAATTGAGCAGGGAAGCAGTATTAGAGATCCGAAACAATTCATATAAAATCACTAAATATCCATTCATATGGGCATTCAGTCCGGTCTTAAAGTTTCCTAATACAAGACAAAGTAATCAATTTCCTCTTTAACATCTTTAAAAAATATTGAAATTGCTTCAGAATGATACGAAGTCAACATTTTCTATTCGGAAAAGTTACGAGTGTCCATGCATTTACGTTTGTCTTTATTTTATTAAATCAATCCTGAAATTAAAATACTTTCTTAACTGAAAATCTTCCACGATTTTCGATTTTTTGAAAAAAATAAAAAGCAATTACATATACTGGGTTACTCTGTCGCTAAACATCTGCGTAAAATTATTTTCTTTATAATTCAAACAGTGGTTGCTCTCTCATGGAAACCTCATGAAATACACAGGTGATTATCAAACTAATAGAAATACCTATGAATATTAGTGACATTTTTGAATGCGCTTCGTAAGCATTGAAATATAAAAATAGTCAACAATTTTTTATAAATAGCAATGCATATATTCTGGTAGTATGTGTTAGCTTTATTGAAGTTCTCTAATTCTTGAATTTCTCTCAAAAGCGTAAAATGTCGGATCTCTCAGATTTTCAAAGAGGCCAAATTATAGGAGCCCATCTTGCTGGAGCAAATGTGAACGAAACATCCCAACTTTTAGGCGTTTCTAGAAGTATGGCATCTAAAGTCGTGGCAAAGCAAAACAGTGGGCGGAAGGAGAGGCTCAGTGAAAGAGACTGACACGTAATGAAGCTGATTTTAATATCTAAAAAGCGAACAACTGCAGCAAATGTAACCGCATAGCTCAATACCCATCTGGATTCTCCAGTGTCAGTGATAACAGTTAGAAAGCACTTTCATAAACAGAGCATTTATGGGAGAGCAACAATTCCCAAGCCACTTATCACAGATGTTAATGGTAAACATCGTCTACAGTGACGTGACATTCACAAAGCCTAGTCAATTGATAAGTGGAAGAAAGTAATATCGTCTGACGAATTGTGTTTCACACTTTTTCCTACAACAGGACGGGTGCACGTTCGTAGAATAGCTGCACAAGTGTATGACCATGATTGTCTCTTTCCAAATGTCAAACATGGTGGTGGATCTATCATGATATGGGCAGTCATATCGTGATTTTCGGCTGGACGAATCGTAACTCTGAAAGGGAGGGTTATTGGTGAGAAGTGTAGAAAAAGTTTAGTTCACCAGGTCCATCCTATGATTCACACTTAGTTTCCTGCAAGAGAGGGAAATTTCCAGGAGGATAATGCACCTAAGACAGCGAGACTTGTTCAACCAGGGCTTCATGAACACGAGGATGAAGTTACACATCTGCCTTGACCAGCACAGTCATCCGACTTCAATGTAATTGAACTGTTATGGTCTATTTTAGAGCATTCAATACGGAATCGATATCCTCCATCATACTAATAAAGAATTCTTTATAAATCTAAGGTTTTTTCATTATTTTGATAACCACCTGTATATATTTTCCACTTTCATATTCGTAGATCGTAAAAAGAAAAAGAAATCAAAGATGTCAAAAATTCAACTTTCAAGTCCCTCTACGTTTCATAATAATAATAATAATAATAATAATAATAAAATCTCCATGGTTTTAATAATAATATTAATAATAAATATCTCTCCCAATTTGCTTCTCAATTTCTAGAAATTATAACTCAGATACTTAATGAGCTAGAAGGATAAAGTTTTATTCTCAGCCTTTTAACAAGCTTTACGGAAATCTGTTAAATTTTGATTGAAAGAAATCCTCGTAGAAAAAGTGTTTATATGTATAAAGGAAAACTACATCATTGATAAAAAATATTCAGAAAGTTTATTCAAAGAATAGTTTTGGTTAGTGGATTAATATTCAAGAACTGCTTTATTCAGTTATTAAAAACTCTTCTTTTTTTCCTTGTATTTTGCATGAAATGTACTTTTTGTATTTTAATTTTTGATAAAGTATGTTCTGTTTAGTTTTTCTTCTTACTTTCCAAAAGGATGGAGATTATAGGTTCCAAATAAGATAAATCTGTTCCTCCAAATCTTCCAGCGATTTTTTACTAGAGGTCGGGCCGTAATAGTAAAATAAACAAACTATTTTAACTATCATTAGAAACGATATTATGAAGCAAATAAAAGAGAGAAGAATTAACATAATTACAACATTTATTCAATCCCAATCGACATTAGCGACCAGTTGGTTTACCGACAATACTGACTACATTTAATTTCTATACAATCAATTAGATATAATGTCATAACCATTAAACTGTCAAATTATTAGGCATTAACAGCGTTATTTTATCTATCTTACCTATGAAAATTTGCAAATAATGAATAAAAATCTTTAACGAATTCATTTTGGTGGAAAAATTGGCACTGGCATCTTGTTATTTAAATAAGAAATATATACATCTCTTTTATTATATAATTCAAAGATCTTACCGTGAAATTCAAGGCAGTTCTATCCCAGGTATAATTTTACAATGTGAATGGCGAGTTTAAAATAAAAAAAAAAACTTTTGCTACAAATACTTTAAAGACACTAGATAAATAGTTTTATTTAATTCCCTGCCTAGTTGAAATTTTTAAAAAAGCCTCGAATTGAAGAAAGATTCCATTATTTAACTAGAATAGAAGGAAATCTTACCAAAGCTCTCGTATGGCAATTTAAGGACTTTATTTAATCCTTTCATACAAATTGTAATTCCAAGAACAGAGCATGAGCTTTTCTTGCTTTGAACAAGTGCTTTGTCTTCTGAACAAGTCTGTACGTTTCTGATAAACCAAATAAATAAAAAGAATAATGTTTGAACACAGATAAGGGAAATTCTGCATGGATTCCTCTATTGTATTTGCATTCAAACAAACAATAGGAATTGGTTGTCAGTTCCAGTGTAGCAGTAAATGTGTCTTATCATACTTCCAAAGTTTTGATTTTGAATAAAAGCTTGATTCTATTCAAACATTGATTAATTTTATTATGACATCAAATGAATTAGAAGTCTTTAAGAAATGAAATTATTTCCTAATTAATGGTGTTTGCTTTAAAAATTAATAAAGGCTTTAGTTTTTGAAATTGTTTATTAATTATAAATTATTTCTTTTCAAAATCCTTTGTTTTAAAGAGATAAATTTATACAAATATATCTGTGTCACTAAGAAAGACCAAAATAAACATGAAAATAACCATACTGGTTGACATGATAGTGACTCCAAGAGCCAAGTTTTAAAACTGAAAGTAGAAAATTTTTATTGCATGCTTTATGTTGTTTTTGGATGATATTTTGCTTTTATTAATTCTTAATATCATTTTTAATGATTGTAGATGAAAATCTGTGCAATAGAAAAGTAAAAGTAAACAGATCATTGTTGTTCTAAAGAAATTTCGTTAGAACCTCTGATGTAATTTATGAAATTTTGAAAAATTTATTATAAGAATTATTTTTTTTTCTAAAAGTTTTAGAGATTGAAACTAAAATATCTGCATCCGACGTTTTAATTACGTTATATTTCTTATATATATTTAGAAGACTATTTAAACATCTTTCGGTAATTTCAAATAAGAATGATAAAAACATGTTTTTTCATTGAATTTTAAATTAATTTTCTGATGAGTTAAATTATTTTTTCCCTCATCTTCGTCAAAAACGCAGATCCATGAAGCAAGCTTGAATTCATCGATTATTTGACAGGCAGCCAAATTTAGAAATCAAAAGTTATGAACGTTATATTTATGCAAAGTCTAGAATCGTTTGCTGTGAATTTTTTTAAATTTAATTTTCCTTATTTTCAGTTTTATTCTTCAATTTTCGTAGTTCATTTTTACGATGAAAATAAAACGTATAAAGAATATTACTGTCCTTTTACTTCGTTTATTTATCTTTATTCTATGTTATGAAAATTCTCAATTCTCTGGATTCCACATATAGAGTTATGTTGATTTTAGTAACTAAAAATTTGTTATATATTTTTTTATTGAATAAAATCCTTTATGCAATTTTAAATACGACGGGTGATCCAAAAAAAAAAGTTTACAAGCTGCAGTATTTGGAAAGCAGAAATTTTGGATTGGAATATTTTTACCCAGAGTGGAGACAGATGGCGCTAGTTCTCTTAGACCAGTCGTTCGACAGAACTAGCGTACTGAATGTTAGTACTGAGACCTGAAACAGCGGCAGTAATGGCAAGAGGTCTAAAGAAGTAGTCTCACACAGAGGTGCGAGCGGAGATACGATTTCTATGGGCCAAGAATGTGCCCCATCGGACATTTGCAGACAAAGCTTTGAAGTGTATGGGGGGCGAAGCAATGAGTAGACAACAGGTGGCGAAATGGTGTCGTTCTTTTGAAGAGGACAGAGAGATTGTTGGAACCGTTCAGGTGGAAGGTCTGGAGCGCACCCTATACAGCACCGACTATTTCCTTTTCACGGCAATAAAGAAACACTTACCCGAAACAAAGTTCACATCAGAGTGTGATGTTCAAAAAGGTGCCGAGACCTAGCGCAATAGCCGGGGACCTGATTATTACCAAGACAGGTTAAACAAATTGGTCGAGCGGTGTGATAAATGCCTCAACAGGTTTGGTGATTATGTAGGGAAGTGATCGCCACATATGTTTTTTAATTAAATTACCATTTGTATCCTGTTTCAGTTAATAAAGCCTTTTTCCTTTGCCTTGTAGACTTTTTTTGGATCATCCCTTATAATTCATCAACATTAATGTTATATCTTTAGTTGTTTCATCTCTTATGTTAATAAAAAATCTTGCATACATGATTTTATCTCGAAATAGAATCAAGGGATTAAATGAAATTCTAGAAGAAAAAGAAAGAAAATATTTATAGAAATTAAAATATATTTCATTCCAATACAAATTCATAAAAATAATTTAGAGCTACGTTCTTAGAACAATATGAATAAAGACAATAATTTGTTAGCAAAAATATTGTTTTTATTAAAAGAAAAGTAAATGCAACAAGAGCAGAACTTTGTATTATTATATTATTAAAAAAAAA
>JAPMOR010099319.1:1233365-1244901 GCA_026543865.1 Argiope aurantia
TTTTTCTTGAATTTATTTTTTAGAAAAAATAATATTTCATATTTGTTTCATTTCCTACAGACACGTGCCGAAAATTATATTTTTGCAGATTTCATTTCCAAAAAGATTTAATTTATTTTTGATTGGAGCTTTAATCAATGTGATGGCAACACTTTGTAAAAAGTTAATTTTTTCCCATAAATGCGAAACGTGCTTAATTTTAATTTTTATTTTTTACGAAAAAAATTATTGAAAAACATTGTTAAAATATTTATTTAAAAATTCATTAGAAATAGAAATTTAATTTTAAGATTAAAACATTAGTATCATTTAAAAGATAAATTTTTGATCTTTAACTTCATGTAAAAATCTTTTTTGTGCGGTAATAGTTTCGGAAGTTATAGCAGAAACACGTCAAAATTTCGCTTAATTTTTAAATAAATAAAATTCTAATTAAAAATTCGAAAAATTAACCCCCAGGTGCACATTCCCGGCCTACAAGGTAAACACGTGCCAAATTTGGTAGCTGTAGGTTGAATGGTATGGCCTATAGAGCGCCAACACACACACACACACACACACTTTGAGCTTTATTATAAGTATAGATATATATATAGATGAACGTATTAGATAACAAATGTCATTAAACTAATTTGAATTCTTGCTTTCAAAGATAAACGAACTTTTTTTTTTTAACTCAGTGAGGTCTGAAAAGTGGAGATCCGTCAAAATGTTGAATTCGAAGGTTTTAACAAATACAGAATTTTATCTTTGTATATATTGTAACCGATAAATTCAAAATGTCGGCATTTTCTTTCATTGTGCTCATTAATTCATTCGACAGGGTAAAAAAGAAAATAAATTTAATTCTTCAGTCATTTTCGAATCCATTCTCAATTTTAGATTTCCAGATAATAGCAAAATAAATCGACGAATTTAATAATACCTGATTTTGTTTCAGGAATTTAACACCATATGTCGCGTTTTGTGCTCATTTCATAGTTTCATTTCATAGTTCATTTCATAGTTCATTTTCATCATTTCATAGTTTGATTGACGAGCATCAATTAATCGTGTGAATCTCCTCTTTTCGCTCCATTTAATCTAAATCTGAATATACATATACGGTTCAGACATCTGGAGCATAGATAACATTTCATTTATCTATTTTGTTGTGTTTTGGAATTAGAGTATTCACAGAGATATGCGCAGAAAATGGCTAAAAATTAAAATATATATTTTTGTTATCATGATTTTAACAAGGAAATATGCAGAAAAATATAATTCACTTAATACAACAAATAATTGAAATAAGGAATAACAAATCATTTCTCATTTCCAAAAAAGATTTTCAAATGTATGAAAGAATCACTTTATTGTTTAAAATTTTAAAAAACTATTAATTAAAAATCCTTTGTATGTGAGCATTTCGAAATATATTCGCATAAAAGATTAAAATATTCAAGGAATAAAATATATTCAAGCTTCTGAATGCATTTACTACAATTAATTAATTATTGTAATGTGGAAATATTCTTCTCCTTAAGAAAGCTAAACTTTCTTTCCTTAAAAAAATTTAATTTATATCCATATTTTCTTTATTAAGTTCACTGACTTTCATATTAATTTCAAAATGAGTTATCGTAGTCACATTATTCTGAATAAAACTATTCAGATAATATGCAAACGATAAATATCCCGGATGGTTGGAATGTTGTGTGATTCTTGGGTAATAACATATTTTATTTTATTTATTTTTTTAAAAACTGAAGTAATTTTTGAATTATTATGCCATTTTAAGAATATAATTCATTCATTAATATATTTGTTATGAAAACTATAATTTTATAATGTCTTTTACAATATTATTTTTGTTTCCCATTAAAGTGAGTACGAGTATTCATTATTTTAATTTATCTCCAAAAGCATCTACTTAAGTTATTAAATATTTAGTTACTCGAGATAGAATTTTGAATACATACTATTCAAAGGCTTTGGAATATTGTCCAAGGAATTAAATTCAGAAATATGTGGCAAAGGAGTGAAATGCCAATATTTAGAGAAGTATTAAGTAAATAGATTTTCATTCTCTATAAATGAATTATGCATTGCATAGATTAAATTATTTACAGAAATAAGTTATTATAAGATTAATGTCTGAAAAGATATATTTCAATGAGATGGTAAGTTCGAAGATTACTTTTTCTCATTCCAATTTTCATATCCAAAAATGGTAATGTTTTAATGAGTATACCTTATAAGTCCAAAAGGACTAGGGTTTCCTGGTTATCTTCATTTATACTTAATTTTATTCTTGCATAAAATTTAGATTTCTAAAATACCAGTTTTGAAATTATTTATGATGTAAATTGTAAATTGTCTGCTTTTAAGTTTTTCTTTAAAAATGCTTTCATAAGGATATTTTTTGATTCACAACAGAAACGAAGTTGCTCACGTTTACACAGGACGTTTAAGTAATTAGCGCTGGCAACTGGAGTCGCATATTCTATTGGTTTCAGTTTTGCATAAATTCACTCGTTTAACAGATGGACATCGTATTGAAAATATCAGCAAATCAGTATAAATAATAATCTGTTCCATTTGATATTAATAAAATCTCAAGGAAAGAAGCAAATCTTTATATGAAGAAGTCCTGATTTATAACTTCTAAATTTTTTAAATGTTTTGTTCAAGATCCATTACAAAGACAAAAAAAAAATGTCTAAAATTTATATGCTGGTAATTGAAAACCCAACAAAAATATATTTAGTAATCAAATCAATATATTTAATTGTTAATTCCTTTCTTAGTGAAATCCTTTCTTTCTCATATGAAATCTCAGAGTGACAAAAAAAGTCCTAATCATCCTTGTAAATATATCGTTAATGTTCTTTCCGAAATTTTTAATGTGTTCTTGAAACTGTGTTTTCGAATGTATCCTTGTTCGTGATTGCTTAAATAACTGTACTCGCGTATCAGTTTGCTATAGGAATGAATTAACTATGTTTGTTTAAAGATAGATATTTATTAATGGATCCTGCGCCTCCTTAAATATGTATAAATTCGATAAAATAGAAAATGTATAAACTTTTGTGAACTGCGATCCTACTGAAAGAATTTGTCGTGCTAGTGCGAATGACACTATTAATGGACACACTTGTGAGGCCTAGTAATGGCAGAATAGGGTTTAACTATCTTTGTAAACGTATCATTAATGTTGTTCCATTAATTGTTAATGTGTTCTTGATACTGTGTTTTCGAATGTATAATTGTTCATAATTGGGTAAAAGCATTTTTAAATGCCCAATTGTTATGTTTGTCGAACGATGGATCTTTATTAACGAATCATGCTTAAATATGGATAAATTAGAATAATATAAACTTATAATTTGCATGTTTGTTAGAAGAGTTTTCTGAGACAATGTGAGTGACACTATTAAACAGCACATATGTGAACCCTAGGAATGTCAGTAGCAGCCCTAATTACCCTTATCAACGTATCCTTAAAATCTTCTTAAACTTATAAACGTTTCCTTAATGCCTTTTATCCTTATAAACGCATAGACATAACTATTATGAACATATCCTTAAGCTCTCAAGAACATTCATAAATTCGAATGTAATCTTGAAAGTGTATTTTGGAATGTATTCTTCTTCGTAATTGTTTAAATGCTTATGTTTACATGCCAATTTATGGCAGAAATCAGTAGTTTCCTTTTGTCAAATAATTGGGATTTATCATCAAACCTGCCATAAATATATTGAATTCAAAATAGTATAAACTTTTACCGTTTGCAACCCAACGTAATGATGGTTTAAAGGACAATAAACTAAAACTAACTGTTCAATAAATTCAGTTAACGTCACATGTGGAGTAAAAACATTAATAGCTATCTTTCATTTCTCTTTTATTGAAATTTCAGACCATTTAATTATTTTTATATTATTTATACGATCGTATAGCTCCGCATTGAAAGTTTCATTTGAAATGCACTCATTCACGTTCATTTCAAAATGGATAAATCCTAAAATATGTCACCTGACCTGTATACTATGGTTTGATATGGCATAGTTTTAAATCGATAATAACCTGAAACAAGATTTTTAAAGGCATTATTTAACATTTGAAAAGGGAATATCATTTAAAATTATTCAGGTTCCCGTTCATGGCAGCCTGAAAACAGTCAGGTGAATTAATCAGATTTTTAATTGACATGATATCCATCAAGTCAGAAATTCGCTGAAACAAGTTTCTTACTGGTATTTTTTGTACAAGAATATAAGCAAATATCTGATGTTCCATCTTCTGAAGATCGAAAAGCCACCCATTTTCGCCTTTATTGACACAAGATCATGTTTTCCGCTCCGACACCCAGACGAGTACACACATTCGTCTTCATCCACCAATAAGAGAAGAAAGCCTTCTATTGTTCAATTCTTCGAAAGGATTATTAATGATACTGCTGGGACATATCTTAGGAGAGTTAAAGCACATCAAAAGTAAGTTCACCGGTTTTCGCTATATGTTCTTATTATGAGGCAGTATTTATTTTTACAACAATCCATGGAAATATGTATGTTAGATGCGTTATTCTTTTTTTATTACTGACACCCGGTATGCATAAAAGGTGTCCACTCTAATGGTTGGACCATTAGATAGTTTTTAAACCGCTAGAAATGGATATATATTTCCATAAGGAAAAAAAACCTTTATAAATGGCATAAAGAATTATAAATTTCTTGTTACTTTGACTCAATACGTGCATTGATAAAATATATCAAAAACAAGTTCACCGGTTCTTAGTATATATGTTCCTATTATGAGACTATTTATTTTTGTAATATTCCATGGCATTATGTATTTTATACGCGTTATGCTTTTTTATTGTGGATACCCTGTATGCATAGGTTGTCATCTGGAACGATTGACCGTTACATAATCTTTAACTCGCTAGAATTAGATACATATTTCCGTTGAAAAAAAAATCGTCTTAAATGACAAAGAATTAAATTTCATGTTACTTTAACCCAATAAGTTTATTGCTAAAAAATAATTTTGAAATGCAAATTTTTATGCAGATCATCATTTTAGTAACAAAAAATTAAATATTCTCGAGATTATAAGAATTTTAATTTAAAAAAAAGACATTCTACAATTCTTTGATGAGTCATGCAGCTTTGAACATTGATACTTTAGAAGATGTTAGAGTATTTTCAATAATACCGTCATCGGTGATTGACACTTCGTTAAGTAATTCATTTCAAATGTTTATACCTCATCGGGGTTTTTGTAGCAGAAGAGTAAAATTTTTTGTTTAAAATATCAACTATCAATAATATATAACTAAACTAAATGTGATTAATAAATTAAAATGCTTAAACATTTAGATTCCTTACATTTTGAGCAGTAGCTTTAGTGAAACAAAAGGTATTTGTTTTCTCTTGGAGGTGTATGCCTTTCTCTAAAAGTTTAGAAATGTATGTTAGTAGTACAAATGGAGTGACCATATTTGCTAGAATTAAGTTAAGTTATAGAATATATATATATATATAACTGAAGAAAAATAATATATTTTTTTAAAATTATATTAGTTCAGAAACTTATAGCCATGCTGCCATGCTTTTAATAGTATCCTAAAAATGAATTTACGTGTTAGACGAGTTTTTCTAAACTGATTGAAACAAAAATTTGACACAAAATTATACTTGTAGTCCCAAAATAACATACTGAATTTGATATATTTAAGTCACTACGTTTTTGAGCTACTGTGTTTACATGCTCCTGAAGTACAGACCGACAGACATCAACCATTTGTAGGATGTGGCTCAAATTTTGATACATGCTACTATAAATGTTAAATATGTGTACCGAATTTTATTCATCCAGATCCCTTCATTTTGTAGTTATAGTGTTAACTTTTATTCGAACAATCGTACAGACAGATTTGCTTTGAATGAATTTTGTATAAAGTTTGATAGAAATCAAACTAACTAAAAGCGTTTTCGAGTTATTTCTGTGACGGACAGACAAATAGAAAGACGGACATTTGCCAAAAACGAATTTTCGAACTGAGAGGTCTAAAACGTGGAAATTCATAAAAATATCGAATTCAAATTTTTTGAAGATTACACTGCTTTCTCAATACTACGAGAAAGTAAAAAAAGATACAGATAAAAAAACAAAAAGATAGTTCTGGTGCGGAAAGGAAGGCTGGATATACAATTTGCTATAATGCCCATCAGTTTCTTTTCTTCACGCCATTTCGAATGAATCTCTCTTTGGAATGAATTAATGATGACAAATAGGGATGGTCTTGAAGTGAATGGAACAATTTCGTATGCATTCATTCAGGGTGTTGAATTGGTGCTGGCGGGGCATAAAGAAGTGGCATTGACATGGAGTGACTTATGGATTGGAAAAAGGAGGGAATGAAAAGGAAATAATACTACCATCTTATTGGAGTGGCGTTGAGCAACAGTAAGTAATCGACTTAATTTTGTTTTTACTGTCTGAGAAAAAAATGTCAATGCATAGTATGTGGAACATTTTTCACAACTTCAATAAATTACTGGAAATGCAATTGATGAAGTATGTCATTCAAAATGTTCAATTCGTCAAGAATGTTCATTACTTTCGACGTTAAAAGGTACGTTCTCTCTATGCATTTCCAGTATTTTATCTATGAAAGAGAGAGCGCTGATTAATTCGTCAAAAGTGGCTACATCTAAAGAAAAAAAAAGCACAATACGTCCTACAGTTTATTGAATCATTGTATGTAAAACCACAAAAATAATGGTCAACATCCATATCATGTCGATTTTTGTCTACGCTAGTGAAAATTAAATGGACTTAAAGATACTGCTAAATACAGAAAGGTAAGAATTGATACCAATGCTGATGTTAAACTAATCAGAAAATATTTTTTTAAACGAAAGATATGTTGTTATTTAAATTTAAAAATACGTTTTCTGGTTTTTCTAGTTGTATGGTTTCAATATTTTTAATTATTATATTATATATATATAAATGAAAATTAATTCATTATAATTACTGAGCCTTTAATCGCAGAATATATCAATTCTAGGGTGCTATTATACAAAATGGTGCTTTCTAAAAAAAATCGATTTATAAAATTGAAATGGAAAATAGTGTATTACATCAATAAAAGGTTTGTGATCTGTTATTAATAAAAAATGAAGAAACCAAGATTTTTTTTGTTTTTGTTTTATAAAGAAAACATCGCATCTATTCTATGTATTCTATGTTAATAAATTTTTCTGGAATTTTAATAAATTAAACATGAAACAAAACTGTATAGTTTTTCGGTGATAACTTCCAAAGATATTATAATACAAAAAATATTTTAAAATCATCTTAAAATTGAAAATATAATATTTTTATAATACCTTTTTGTCATATACTTTTTTAATCATTTTTTTTTCTTAAAAATTTAAAACATATTCCATCAAAATTGAATTGTCACAAAATATTTTTTATTGCTGCTAGTAAAATTTCATTCCAGCGCAGTTATCCATTGTTATTAGTAATTGTATAAAATTCGTTTTTTTTTCCATATTGAGTGAATTCCGGAGTAAAATGCGCTTTAAATGAAATTTTTGAAATATTATATTTGCAGTTAATGTTTAACTTCAGCATCAAGCAGTGATAAATTTTTTAGTCCGAACATTATACTATTTTACATACTATTTCATATATACTCATACTATATTAGAAGCTTTCATCACTGTACTATGCAGTGATGTAAGGCTTCTATTATATCATTAGTATAAAAGTTAAAAATATTTTTCTAAGAAGCCAATAAAACCTATTTACACAAAATATTTAATTAGAATTTTAGCACTCTTTGATTTTGAAAAATCAGCTTGTCGCTAAAGGCTGTAATAAAGTACAAATATGTTGCAACATTTTGAATCAGGAAAAGTTTACAGAAAAAATTAAACAAGATTTAATATTGTGTGTTAAAATATTTGTATTTATATTTGCTTTTTATACTAAAATAATATACCTTTCTGATTACTCAAGGATTTTCTAAATTGATCAGCATTAGGGTGGCAAATAAATTCTGTTGAAACTTGAAAAAGCTAGGTTTTTTTTTCGTAAATGCTCAAAATTGAACGGTAAAATTAACATAGAAAAACTAGTCTATAATTCACTAGCTTTGGCGACAAGATAGGTCGCTGGTAATATTGATTGTGTTTTATTTCACTAAAAAATTTTATTCTCAAGATTCCCTCATCAAAGTATTTTTAAGATCTAGAAGGTGATAAATATTACAAATATTGTATTTTATTAGCCTTGCATCTATTCCTCTTATTGTGAACATAAATCTATCGAATCATTACATCACAGTGATATTAAAAATGTAACGGTCCGGATAACTTATGTTTTAATTTCACATTGTAGTTTATGCATTTTATCTTCTTATTCACTTACGAAAACTACGTAAATAATAAACATGAAATGGTTTCGTTAGCTTTAAATAATAGGCGAAGATTTAATGTATTTGATAATTTGATGAAATGATGAAAACAGCTTAATTTTTTTTCAAACCCAAGAGATTTTGTATGAAACATTTTCAAAAATGTATTAGAAACTGCAAAAATTCTACAGGGATAAAATTAGATACCGTTAAAAATAATAATTTAAATTTTAAAACAATGTAAAGAATTATTTTTTTTCATTATTATTTTCGAAAGTTGTAGAAAAATGCAAAAGTCTTTTCTTTTTTTTTTAATTTTTAACTAAAATTTCAAAAAAAAAATGCCCAAGGTACGCAATTCCATTTTTGAAAGCTGTTGCATCAAATGTTTTAGCTTTAGGTCCAAATGGTGTGTCTTCATGCAGAGAGTCAACAAACACACACCACATACACATTTTTTTAATTATTAGTAGATATAAATTAATGCTAATCAACTTTCTTAATTTCCCAGTCTTTTAATGATATAAAAGAATGATTCGTGAATACATTAATGTATGTATATAAAAGCTTGTAATTAATGTATCTTTAATAGAAATTGCCTATTGAAGTATTTTCTAATTATTATTTGGGATACTTCAGATTTATTTGAAATATAGTAAGCCTAAAGTATAAAAATGTTAGTGGGAAATAGAATTTTCTTACATTCCATAATGAGATATATGACATATAGCATCTTGATCTTTTTATGGATTTTGTAACGTATGCAAAATTTAAAAAATATTAATTTTTAATGTATTTTGGAAGAAATATGAATCTGTTAGCTCTACGCTCTATTCATATGTATATAAGCTTTAATTATTCTATCCTTTAAAACAAAAGCTATGATTATAAATAATCCTGCATGAAATTTAAAAAATATCCCTTTCCCAAAATTATAAGTCAAACCACCATTTAATATATTCAACGCACACCTTAAAATGACATAAGAACCCTTAATAATGAATAAGTACCTCAAGCTTTTACGGAAAGCCTTTTCCTCCAACGAAAAAGAAAAGTAAATCCACTAGTAACGTCAGGGGTTATGACGCATGCGCCGTCAACAAATCCGGAAGAGGAAGAGCTTACTCCATACGTTATATTGATAGAATCCTTAACGAGATTATAAGGGTACTTAATATGAGAGATTATAAAACATTCATTATTGCTGTCAGCTGCTCCGGAAGTAAGAGGCATTCTGCCGTTATATTTTACTTAGATGAAACTATAAATAAATCTGATTTCCTTAAAGAAAATTAAGTAGAGGTGTTTTTATCAATGAAAGCAGGTTTCTAGCTGTGAAAGAAAGGGCTTATTATCGGCCAGAATCATTTGTTCGGATTTTGTGTGTTTAATGGATGCAGACTGTGATTAAATGGTGTAAACTTTTATTAAGAATCCTGATAATTTTTTTCGAATGCTATTAAAGAGTTCATTGCATTGATACCTTTTACTTGAATGGTGTATTTTAATAAACTTTTTTATAAGAATAGATTTTCTTTTCCTTTTTGATGATTAAATTCTATATTTATTTTATTTAAATTGTAATTTAAATAATTTTATATCATTCTTTAATTCAACTGAAAGTGTAAAACATTGTAATTTATTTTTATACTGAACTATTTTAAGCTATGGGTTCTAAAAAGATTATGAATTTGCATTCTAGAATCGCACAAATGAGAATTTCCAATGAACGTCTGATTTTTAAAAAAATAGAAAGCAAGACCAATGTAAATTTGTTGAATTTTATAATAGTTTTTCAATTAAATTTATTTATTTGTTTGTTTGCCGATCAGTACTCTAACTGTAAAAAATAAGTTTATTAGTAGAGAATTCAGATTATAGTTGTTTATCAGCTTCGATTTTTTATAAATCATGCATAAAATTGAGAAAGATAAAATTTTCAAGTATACAAAATTAATTTGTCATATAAACGTTTCCGCTGAACTCAATAATTTTTGTAAATTTGAGAGAGATCCATACCTCTAACGTCTGTTATAGGATTTATACCTCTGTTTTTATTTTTTTTAATTTGCTTTAAATTATATAATTGCAATAATGTTCACAGAAAATTGCATTTAATATCATCGCAGTAGATATATCTAAAACAATGAACGATTATACTTTAAAAATACCTTAAGAAACTATTAAAATTTAAGAATAGCATTGCCAGAAAATAAAGCTGGTATCACAAAAAAGGAATTTGTTTTTTTTTAAGTACCGTAAAAATATGTCCTTAAGTTATTGAAAATAAGTTTTCAAATTTCGATAATTTGTCAGTCAATATTCTATTTAAGCACGGGAAAAATCCTTTTTTATTGTGATCTTACTAACTCTGGCCAAGTTTGATTGCTGTAAGTCCAACAATTTGCTTTTTATAACGTTCCGAACGCTTTTTACTTTCTCGTATTCGCAGTATAGAGAAAGTATAGTAATCGTCAAAAAAATTCGAACTCGAGATTTTGTCGAATTCTCATGTTTTAGACTTTCCTGAGTTCTAAAAACACATTTTTGGTAAGTGTCTATTGATCCGTCTGTCTATCTGTGACAAAGGTAACTCAAAGCGCTTTCATCTAGATGAATGAAGTTTGGTATACTGTTTTTAAGCCAATTTGCAGATTTCTGTCAAATTTTGAGTAAAATCCTTTCAGAGAAAATCCGTCTATCCAGCTGTTCGAATATAAATGAACACGATCTTGCAAAACGAAGAGATCTAGATATATAAGATTCGGTATATAGATTTAACATCTGTAATGTAGACACCTGTCAAATTTTGAGTCCTATCCAACTATGAGTCGATTGTTTGCTGGTCTGCACTTCCAGAAGCGTAAGCTCGATCAGAGCTTGACTAAGACAGGGGGTATACAGGGCAGTTTCCCTGGGTCCCCTTATCAGAGGGGGGTGGGACAAATAGAATATAAAGTTTATTTTACGTTTCCTTCTTTAATAAACTTTTTTTCCTCAAAATATCAGTACAGTGTAAAAATACGTCAATTTTATATTAGAGTCTTCATTAATTTATCGTAAGAACACAATATATATATATATATATATATATATATATATATATATATATATAT
>JAPMOR010099319.1:1245001-1273880 GCA_026543865.1 Argiope aurantia
GATATATATATATATATATATATATATATATATATATATATATATCGTAAATCCGTGGCTTTCTAGGGCAGAATTCATCTAAATTTTGTGATATGTTTACAAAAAAACATGGGCTTCTGATTGGCTTAATTGAGCCATTGTCATTGTGGAAATTTAGCTGAATTCCGCCCTAATGTCAATTTTTTGCAGCAATATGACCTAGTTAACAATCGGAGAACTACGTTTCTGAAACTTTCAGTTTTAAGTTTAAATAGAATTTTGAATCAATTAACGAAAAATACCATAGACAAGTTCTATGCACGGTTCTTCATGACTGAAGTAGTGAAGAAAAGGAGGGCTCCCAAAGAAGTTTTTGGCCCAGGTCCCAATTAGGCTAAGTCGGGCCCTGAGCACGATAACTCAGAAACGCGATGATTTAAATATATGAAATTTGGCATGGGATTTTGTGATTGCAAGTGCAAATTTTAGTTTCATTCAGTTGGGAAAAATTCATATAGTACAGAAATTCGATGTTCCGATATTATCACCCACGTGCCAGGGATGAATCGCCAAATAACTTGTCAAGAATGATACGATAGATTCAATAAAAATGTCAAATTGTCGTCAGAAAAAATTTCGCAACTTTTGTACTCTAACGCCATGTCATAGAAGATCGATCCCGCTGGTTTTCTTTGTGTATAAATCGATCTAAGATTGCTTTCGGTCTTATAAACATCATCAAGCTAGTATCTTTTGATTAAGCCAGATGTTGCTTTCAATGATCCATAAAACATCTTCCTCGAAACCAAGAATATCGCATCGAAACAAGAAAGAAGATTTAACTTATCTCCTTATCAAGGAATACCTGAAATACATTGACTAATTTGATGTCTTGTAGCAAGCGTTCAATGTTTAATGTCTGTACCTTAATCACCTTTTCAGAAATATTAGCATGCAGTCCTGTATTAAGTAGAAAACAATGAAATATAAAAGGGCATTCATAATACTGATTAAGATTTGATTCGATTAACTGTTTTTCTAGCATGTCCTACAGCTAAAGCACTAGATTAACGATTTCTATATGCAGACCGTGGCACTAACTTTTGTTACGGTTAGATATAGTTATTATAATTGACATTAAGTTGTATTAAAACAATCAATATTTATAATAACTCTCAAAAAATAGTATTTTATCGGCAAAATTGGGTACTAACATAGCAACTTGCTTAAAAAGGGTGAGCACGAGGTCGAAAATTCATTTCGGGATGAGATTTAGTATAATGGTAGTATAAATTTAGAATGTTCATTGACGAAAATATTAAAGCGCAATGGCCAGTCAATTTCAAAAAGATGGACCGCAAACATTCTGGCTGGCTTATACACTACAAATGTGTCAGCAGTGCTGTAAGCGCGAATAGTATAGTGGTTAGGGTATAGGCTTACCGTTTCGAAGACCCGGTTTCGATCCAGAGCTAGCAATATTTGCTTTTTTTTCTAATTTATTTCAAATTAATTTAACAATTTACAAACAGTTTTAATTAATATGTTTTTATTATTTTTAATTCAAAAATACATATGTATTCTCCTAATTCATGAATTAAAATAATTATAAGCATGAATGCATTTTTTTAAGTATTCAGAATTATTTAAATTACTTAATAATTTAAAGATGGTTTCAATTAATATGATACTCATTCTTATATGGAAAAAATAAAGGCATTTTCTCTTAATACATAAGTTATAACTTAATTTTAAAGGAAAAATAACCATGTTTATGTATATTGTTCTTGAATTATAACTATAATTTAATTTTTAAGTGTTAAAATAATTATAAATCTAATTTTAACTCTAAAAGTATTTCAAAATAAATATTTTTATCTTAAAGTCATTAAATGTTTTAATTGTTTGGATTTCAATAAGGATAAATTATTTATTTTAACTCAACGAAGCTGTATTTATATCTTGGAATGAAAGAGAGCAGCTGAAAAAATGAAATTATATCCACACACATTCAAAAAGTTAATAATCGAAAAGAAAAGGTAGAAAGCAGGTGTTAATTTATGAAATGCAGAGACAGATGGTTCAAACTTTTTAGTAACATACGATATACTTTGTGCTCTGCCTGATTTTCTAAAGAAAAACAAATTTTTTTGAAGATAAATTATTTTTTTACCTATTCTTATAAGGTTTCTCTTGTGTATAATCATTATTTATAAATTTTGCAAAATGTCAAAATGTATCTAACTTGTATGAAATGTTTTAAGATAATTACCATTCTATTTCTTATTTCCCATAAATAAATTACTGAAATACTTTTATGATGTCAGTAATTTAATTAATATTTATCATTATTTTAAGTTATATATGTAATTATTTTCCCGCTTAAAAATAAAATTATAATTCAAGTATTAAGTCAATAAATATTTATATTTGAGAAAGATTTATTTTTAAAATATTCATTTTTAATTGATAAAAGAGTTATATATTAATTAAAAATGTCTGTAATTTTATTAATAATTAAATACTTTCTAAAAAGTAAAACGCGTTCATATCTTAAATTTAAAAAAAAATTATAATTTCGGTATTAACTGGAAAGACATTTATTTTTCTATATAAAGAGTAGTATCATATTAATTGAAACCATGTTTAAAATGTTAATTTAATTTAAGTAATTTTAATATTTAAAAAATGTATCCATATTTATAATTATTTTTCTTCTAAAAATTAAATTTTAATCCAAGAATTTGGATAAAAAATATTTATTTTTGCATAAAAAATAATAAACATATTAATTAAAACTGTTTATAAATTGTTAAATTAATTTGAAATAAATTAGAAAAATACAACAATAAAAAAAGCAGAAAAATGCTCTCCAGAATGCTACGCCAATGCCTTAACCATCATACTACTCGCGATTCGGCAACTTCAAGTATATAAGCTATGCTGAATGTTTAAGGGCCATTTTCTCGAAACTGACAGGCCATTGCGCTTTAATATTTTCCAAAATGAACATCCTAAATGTATACTACAATTGTACCAAATCTCATCCCGAACTGAATTTTCAATCTCGTGCCCTCCCTTGTTAATTAAATTTTACTGGCTTAGTTTTTTTTTTTTTTCTTTTTATTCGGAGTCAATAAAACTACAAGTAATCTTAAATGAAAGTACACTTATCCTAATAAATGTACTTATCTATGAAACTATAAATGATCTCCTAAATCTCTCACCATATTTATTTATCAATGGTACAGAGAATTGCGCTTTAGATTTTATAAATTCGATGTAATTAAATTTTTACAATTCTTCTAAAATATACTAAATATTTTAATTCGATGTAAACCTAAAGTTAAGGTTTTAGAATTCGTGATATAGATTAGATTTTAAGATGAATATTTTATAAAAGTGAAGGGGGAAGGGGATATTTTGTAACGGTTATAAATAATGCTCGGAAGTACCCTTCAAAGTGATATGCATAAATATAAATTATTTACACATAAAAGTTCAATACTCTCTCTATTCAACATTTTTTACAATAAATACTCGAAATGCATAGGTGCATTTGTAATAATATATAACTGAAAATGTAATAGAGAATTTGCTTGTACTATATTGGAGCGACTGATTAAGTTGTTGGAAAACTCTTAGCAGCTAACCGTACATTTAAGTGGAATTTTATTGTACATATTACTTTGAATTTTTCAGAGAAATATTGCACGCCGCTCACTCCATGGACGTCATCGAACATGTATTTTCAAAAATGCTTTAAACAGATATTACTCAAAAATAATGTGAGCAAACTATGTTTTATTTCATATATGTTTCATGCTCCTGCTCCTGGACTCACTCGTTGGATCATTCAAGTTTTATACAAAGCTTTCAATCATTTTAAAATCTGCAAAATAATTTTTGAAATACGTGTGTATAGATATAAAATTATGGCTGCATAAATTTTTCTTATGTTTCAGCGTTACAACGCATCATAAAGTGTTACTTATAGTGAATATTCTAATTTTAGTGCTATAATTCCTCTTAACGGAAATCTGAAGCATATTGTCAAAGTAAAGAAAGAAATACGAACTGGTTAAGAGTAGCACTTTAAAACCAACTGTTTTTCGGTTAGCTACTTTTATTACATGAATTTGCTGAAAGTCATCTATCCTTTCTGCAGACATTTAATAGCAGCAGCATACTAGACTATTTTAAGATCAAAACACTATTGTATAAAAGAATTTTCTTAAAATAAATTGAGATACTGTTACTTTAATTGAACTTTCTTTCATATAATAAGCCTTCAAAGTAACATTATTAAGAAACATTATTAAATAACGGTACAGCCTTTTTTCAATGCAGTTCACAGCTAAGGTCTTGTATTTCCATGACCTTGCATAATCATTGAGACTTCAAATTATTCTTATGTCTAGCCATTATTTTTATCTCTAGATGGGATTCTATAAATAAATTGCATAGAAATTATCCAAAAGTCATGTAATGAGAACCACAAAGTCTATTCCTAATATTATTTTTTAACGTAAAAAGTCTATTTCATCTCATTACGCTGAAAAGTTAGTCATTCATAAAAGACCCATAATAGCTTCAGTTTGGAATATAAATGTTCCGTACATCGATTAATCGTATTTTTGCATGCAAATAGTAAAAATTCTTGTTAAAGGAAAAAAAAAAAGGTTTACACCATAATATATAAAATAATACATTGCATTTTTAAAATGTAAATGATATAAATTTTTCAATTTTTCGAGATTAAATTTTATAATCAATATTTAGTCAATAGTAAATTGTTTATGAAGTCTAAGCCTTGATAAAATTTCAAGCCTTGTGCTAAAATTTCAAGACGCATTTAATGATCAAATGCTAAGAAGTACGTAATTTATTTCAAGATGTTTTTAAAACAAAAATTGACATATGTGGAAAAAAGGAATTTTGCAAAAAAATAATATATATATTTTTTTAAATATATACAGCATAACCTCAGATTCTGTGATTTATTTTTGTGATTTATCTTAATATATATATATATATACTCTTAAAACTGATCTACAAAAGAATTACAAATAAAACATCTTTAATGTGATTAACTCCTTTTATTTTGCTTTTGTTATGATTGGAAAGACTGAATTTTGCAACAGGTTTTTTTTTTTTTTTTTTTTACATATTTTTCTGTCTACTGTAAATCCAGATGTAATTAGATGTTATCGAAGGCAATTTCATATTGTAGACTTTTTGGAAATAAGTTTTAATAACGCCATTCCGTTTTAATTAATTTTTTATTACATATGTTATAGTAAATGGCACGATATATTGATTACTAAATTCCGTAATAATTCAAATAAGAAATTCTAAAATATACGAAAGGCCAAAATTTGAATAAAAATAAAAAGAGTGTTATAAAGAAGTTTTTATAAAAGTAAGAGAAAGTTAAAAATAATTTTTTCCTCAAAAATGAAGAAATCAGATTAAAATTGCAAAATGATGGTGATGACAATAATATTATAATATTATAATAATTTTATTGTTAATATTATAATAATACAATAATATTAAGATCCACTGACTAGCATGCAAGAAATAAAAATCATTTATGAATGTTATTAAGATTACAGTTTGAATCCTTTAAGCAAGGTAGTTTATTTTCTGAACGACTTATAACGATATATTTAATGCATGGTGGTTTAGTTTTTAAACCACTTAATAAAGAAAGAATATTTATAAGCTTTAAAACTAAACGTTCTTCATTAAGATATATTTTCTGATAAATAAATATATTTTTAATTTTACCTGATTAATATAACAGATATTTTTGATTATCTGCAAATATTCATTTCCTGCAGAAATCAAAATGATTTGTTGAAGGTTTGACTGCTTTTGAAATATGTTGATTCAAAATTCATAAAATTCTTGCATTTACATATCTTGAAACAATCTATATCAACTTCCTTTAAATTTAAATTGCCCGAAGGATTATCTTCACAACTCTTTTCAATATCCGCATTATTCAAGGCCATAAATGTATCCTTACTTTAAATAGGATATTGTACTCTTATCAGTATAATCCATCTTTCCTCAAACCTGAAGCGTTCTGCCGAGTTAAGGAAGAAGATAGATCCTTCCTCGTAATTAAACAACACTTGAGTTTCTGCGGCTTCCTAATTAGACGCTTTGTTGCAAGAATTCAATGCCCAGCGTCTGTGCTTCCAGCAGCCTTTCAGAAGAAACAACATGGAACCTTGCCTTAAGTGAGGAACACGATGGTATAAAAGAGTATTCATTAGTCTTGATTAAGATGCTGCTGTGTAATAGAACATTTCTTCTAGAGGAAGTGATTAAACGACGCCAACAATAGACAGACGTAAGTGATTATGTTAGTAAATAGGGTTGCTTTAATTGAAATCTATAATAATTTGACAATATTCTGATAAACAGTGTATTTTAACAGTGTATGGCCGAAAATATGAAACTTTTAGAATTTTAACTTCAATTTATTTTATCAGGAGAGTTGTAATTTGTAGAAGCCTGAAGCGATGCTCATATTGACGTCTGTTTACTTCGAGATACAAGAATAAAGTGCCAATTTCCTTTCCTTCAATGATTTTAATATGGGATTCTGATAAGGATATCCTAGTCACATGTCGATTTAAGCAAAGGAATCTCAGGTATCTTTAAAAAGTATTTGTGAATGCTAGGAATTTTTATCCATTTATTCCTGGTGTAGGAACTACGGAATCAACAATTTTACAACTCTCCTGTTAGAATTAATTAAATAAAAAAGTGAGAATTTTATCATCTGCAGAGGGAAAAAATTATTCTAAAATCAAATACTTATATGACCCCCGTATCAAAAAAGTGCCAGTAAGTAAAATACTTTTCTTACATTCATCCATGCAAGTACGAAGTTTCACTTTTTTACTTACAAACTCTGTAGATATATGCTTTTCCTTAAATTTAGAAAGATTGATCACAAATTTTATATATGCTTATCCTAAAATTCAAAATGGTTAATTGATAATCTAATATATGCTTATTCTTAAATTTAGAGGAATTAATTACAAATTTCGATGAAACCATTTATTTCATAAATATAAATTTATTCAAAAGAGAAAAACTATATATTTGCTTGGTATTACACGATTGGATCGCCATGACTTTAAAAAAATCACTCATAATTTTGTTCACTTTAATGGATCGATAATTAAAACTTCGATTTTATGAAGAGGAGAAGAGATGCTAATCTGTACTGAGAAAAAAATAGTAATCCAAATTATAAAAGTTTTCCCTAAATATAACGGAATCATTTCTTTTACAATTTTTTCATGAAATAGTTTAGTTCTAATCCCATTCGTTAAAAATGTAACCGAAATTATGCACTTTGCTTCTATTAATGTGAACATAAATTAGTAAATTTAACATTAAATAAAGTTTGAAGTGCATTTGAGTTAGAACAGTTGTAAGAATATTTTCCAATCTCCAAATATGGTAGACACCATGTTTTAGCGACAAAGTTCTTTGGTTTAAGAAGATATTAGTAATAATGATTCCAAATTAATTAAGAACATTTTATTTCTATATTACAAAGGTTAACATTCAAATTTTTTTTTAAAAAAACTTAATATTCAAAATATATCAATAGTTTGTTCTTAAATTGAAGTCTTTCAGTTTCCTTGTTTGTGAATATAAAAGTTCTAATAAACAATTTATTAAAAGTACGGTTGTGATATCATATCCCACCTTCTTTGAAATCTAAAGCCTTCTAGTAAGAAAAGATAAAGCTTTTATTTTACTTTCCCTTAAACCATCAATGAAAATGTCCCACTTCTGAATTAGATGCTTTCTTGCAAGAATTCGACGCTAAGCTTCAATACATAAACATCTTTTCAGAGGAAGTAAAGAGCAATTCTGTCTCAAGTGGAATCAAGATACTATGAAAGGATGATCATTCCGAAACTGCAATTTTAACGGAACTTGCTGACAGCGCAAACTATTCAACAATGCCAACAGTTTTTAATCGTTTGGCGTAATATTCTACAGGTGGATTTTCTCTAAGTCAAGATTTAAATTTGCTGGCGTCATTAATAAACGTTTCTGAAAATAATATTATATTCCTGAAAAAGGTTAAATATCATAATAAATTTATTCAATTTATTATCAGTTATTTAATACATTCATTTTAGAAACAAATCATAAAGAAAGGATTAAGAAATTTTCAAGAATTCAGATCGTTAATCTTTCTTAAATAAAATATTCTTTTTTATTCCATAATCCATTTTCTCTAATATTGGAAGCCTTAAAGAAAGTAGGAAGGAAAGATTAGTATAAACTAGGCAACGCTTGAAGTTCTATAGCTTACTAATTTGAACGCTTTACAGAAAGAATTCTATGTTTATCACTTCTGCTTCTAGCAGCCTTCCAAGAACAATAATAAATAACTCTGCATCGAGTGGGCAACGCCGTGATTTTATAGAATATTAATAAGACTTCTTTTCTATGTAAAGGAAGTATTAATCTAGTGAAAGAAATTTAGCAATGTCAACAATGTTAATTGTCAGTGTCAACGATGATTTTATTAAGTAATTAGCTTGGAATTTTGTCTTAATCGATTCCTTGATTGATTGATTGAATTATTTTGTGGAAATATATATAGAGTAATTATGTTTCCGGTATTAACATTGATTATCATCTTGTAAGTGAGTAAAGAATGTTTGCTTAAGTCTGCACCCAAATTTTAAAGAATAAAATTTAGTTAAAATAATCTAATTCCACTAAAAAAGTCTATTAAACAGCATGCATTATTATTAAATGTAAATATTTAGAAGAAAGTACAAAAATATAAGCAGAATGAAAATCTAAAGAAATTAATTCACAAAATGGCTGAAGTTATGAGAAATGGAAATAATATTTCAAAGTTTGCATGTAATATGAATACGGCATTACACAATATAAAACTTTTGATTAATAATAGTTAGGACCTAATTCTTATCATTGATCATAAATCTAATTCTTATCGGTGCATGATACTTTTGCATTCCAAAAAGCGTATAAAGAAAAACGAAGCTAAAATTTTATTTTTACAGTGCTTTCTTCTGGCTTTGTATAGTTTTTGGTAAAATAAATGAGTCTGGTCTCGCCTGTGTATGTTCACTGTCTACAGGGCAAACTGTTTAAATCAGAACAATCAAATTTGGTAGAAATATATATTAGAGGATATAAATATGCACTCGGAGCTATTTTCTTTTAAATGTTCATTAATTAAAAAGATATAAATATGCTTTAAGAATATATTAGTAATAATGATTACAGATAAATTAAGAACATTTTATGCAATATTTCAATAGATAACATTCAAAATTTTTAAAAAATACTTATTATTCAAAATATAGCAATAGTTTGTTCTTAAATTTAAGTCTTTCAATTTCTATAATCTTTTTGTTTGTGAATATAAAGGTTTTAATAAACAATTCGCTTAAATAAGGTATCTTTCCCTTAGTTCCATAATCCATTTTCTTTGAAATCTAAAGCCTTCTATCAAGACAAGCAAAAATATTTTATTTTACTCTCCATTAAACAACCACTGAAAATGTGCCACTTATGAATTAGATGTTTTTTTGCACGAGTTCAACGCTAAGCATTTATACATAAACATCTTTTCAGAATAAATAAAGTGCAGTTCTGTCTCAAGAGGAATCAAGATCCAATAAAAATATATTCATTCCGAAACTGCAATTTTAACAGAACCTGTTGTCAGCGCAAAAGATTCAACATTGTCAACAATTTCTAATCTATTGGCGTAATATTGACTATTCTTACAGCTGGATTCTCTCTTGGTCAAGATTTAAATTTATTAGCCTTAATAATAAATGTTTCTGAAAATAATATTATATTTTTGAAATAAGGTTAAAAATCTGTAATAAATTTATCCAATTTTTCTATTTGGTACTTTTATTTCATAAACAAATCTTAAAGAAAGGCTTAAGAAATTTTCAAATGTCAGAATTCAAATGGATTGTTAATCTTTTTTAAATGGAATGTTATTCTTTCTTAATTCCGTAATCCATTTTCTCAAATATTCGAAGTCGTTTCCCAATAAAAGAAGAAAGGGAAGCTAAATCTAAAACTAGGCAACGCTTGAAGTTCTATAGTTTACTAATTAGAACGCTTTTCAGAAAGAATTCTATGTTTATCACTTCTGCTTCTAGCAGCCTTTGAAGAACAATAATAAATAACATTGCATCGAGTGGGCAACGCCGTGATTTTATAGAATATTAATAAGACTTCTTTTCTATGTAAAGGAAGTATTAATCTAGTGAAAGAAATTTAGCAAAGTCAACAATGTTAATTATTAGTGTAAACGATGATTTTATTAAGTAATTAGCTTGGAATTTTATCTTAATCGATTCTTTGGTTGATTCCTTTAATTATTTTGTCCAAATATTTATAGAGTGATTATGTTTCCGGTATTAGCGTTGATCATCATCTTGTAAATGAGTAAAGAGTGTTTGCTTAAGTTTACATCCAAATTATAAAGAATGAATTTAGTAAAAAAAAAACCTAATTCACCCAGAAATATCTATTAAACCGAATTAAATTTAAATGCAAATGTTTAGAATATAGCTTAAAAATATAAGCAATGTGAAAATCTAAAGAAATTAATTCAAGAAATAGCTGAAGTTATGAAATATGTAAATAATTTTTTTTAAGTTTGTATGTAACATGAATATTGTATTACATAATATAGAATTTTTGAATTAGTTTATAATAATTTAAATCTATTTCTTCTTATGACTACATGAACTTATATTGTAAAAACATACTTTACATACTTTTTTACATATTTTTGCATTATATATACTTTTGCATTCTAAAAAATTTATGTACAAAACAAGGAGTTAAAAATGTATTTTTAGAGTGCTTTGTCCAGACTTTGTATAGATTTCGGTAAAATTAGTGAGCCTAATATCGTTCGTGTGCATTGGCTCTTTACAGTGCTTAGTTTAAATTTAGAATATCAAATTAGGTAGAAATATTTATTAGAGAGTAGAAATGTGCATTCAATGGGGTTTTTTTGGAAATTTTAATTAATTTTTGAAGTTTATTATTAAAAAATTAAGTTAGATTTTGAAGTTCCCAATGTTAACTTCTGAAAATATTACTGCACAAAAATAATTTTTATTTTATTTTTTAAACTGAAGGATAATCTTTTTGAAGTTGGTAATTTGGTTGCTGATCTGCAACCTTTTTTCCCCTCTTTAAATTTCAATAATTTTTTTAATATATATATATTTTTAATTTTATGTTGTATTGAAATTTAAAGACTTCATTGTTTCAGCAATTTTTTAATCTCTTGAATTTCTTCCATTTTGAAGTTTAGAGTAGGAAGTTTCTTTTTATTATCTCTTCACTTTAAAGAAGAGGAAAAAGAATTAAATTACAGTACCACATAGAAAATTGGTATTTAGATTTCCTGAATGTATTTAATGGAACCATGATATAATGAATTTTGTCCCCTTTTTGAAATTGTATTGACACAAAGAAGAGAATAAATTTAAAGCTAATAAAATATCACTACTTTAATGCTTGCTAGTTTAACAAGTCTTCGATGATTAATATAGTTTATTGAGAAATTTATGAATATATAGTTACAAATCTGAGAATTATTTGGAATCGAATTAAAATCTAAAGGCCCTTAAAGCAGCTGGCTACTAAAAGCATATATTTTTCAATAATATTAATAGTTCGTTTTTTGTTAATGAATTGTACAACGATATTTCAAAGTTTTATACTTAAATAAGAACAATGCCTAAACAAAAATTAAATCCTATTTATTTTATTTCAATTAGATAACACATCATGTTGTATGATATTTTAAATTGTTGTTTGAATTTATTGCAATATTATACTTCAATACAATTCCTTATTGAAGAATTCTGTACTGTGTTCTGAGAATTAAATTATAGAAAACTATATTTATTTTACAATATTTGCATGCTACTAGGGAAGTAAAGAAATGAAATGGATTTATTTTCAGTTACGCAATCTTTTAATCTCAACGGCTTTCTAAACACACACTATGCTATAAGATTGCAATGATCAGCATTTATAATTCGGCATCCTTTTTGAAGTATCCCTATCTTAAACGGAAAATACGAAGATATGTAGATACGCAAGTATATTCAAATCTTCATTAGTTTAGTATAGTTATATTAACGTACCGTTTTAAAGCAACGCTAGGGCTATTTTGGAACGTACCTCGCAATTTTGAACCCGGTCAGATGACAAGGACGACACCTGAGCTGGCAGCCCCCTCTCCACATCACACCACATCAGCGTCAATTCTTCATAGAAATTTATTTGAACAAAACTTACTGATAGTTTATATGCAGAAGATCTATTTCTATAAAGTACTTAAAATAATATTTTATCTCCACTGTTCGTAAGATTTTACTTTTCAAATAAATAATATCTATTAATTAAATTATTCTATGGAAAAAAGATGTTCACTTAAGTCCTTGGGAAACTTTCTTCAGATAGATGACTGCTATAATTAATTAAGAAAATGATAAATAGGCATAACAAAGTTGATGCGATATATTTTACGTCATTCACAATACAAAGTATTCTGGTTGATGCAGCGAAATGGTCTCAACAAGTTCGGATAATACATCCTGTAGAATATCCATGTATTTTGCCTTGATTAATTTAATCTCTTAAAATACAAACAGTTATTTAAATTTTCATTGCAATTAATATGGAGATAAGCTAGATTTGTTACAGTTAATTTTAATCGACCACTTGGTTTGATGCCTGTCGAGATTAGACGGCAAGTCTAAGATTTTCTAGCAATAAATAAATAGTGATTTATTTATTGTGCACGCCATTAAATGAAACAGATGTCTCTCTTATTCATTCATATTATATTTGAAAAGGATTTGTTTGATCTGGAAGTACTTCATGAAGAAACGTATAAACTTCTTGGCTTCCCCTGCAAGTGCCACCAACAAGGGATTTGGCTCACTTACATGTCGCAGTTTTGAAAATCACGACAAAACAAATCCGCGTTTTTAGGAATTTATTATTATTATTATCATCATTACCAGTAATGTGCATAATTTTTACTTTAGAAAGGAAAATAAATTTAGTATATTTAGCATACAGAATATATTTAGTATATTTAGCATACAGAATATATTTAGTATATTTAGCATACAGAATATATTTAGTATATTTAGCATAGAGAATATATTTAGTATATGGTTTGTTTAGAAAAAATACTGAAATCTTTAAAATATTCGAATTCTAGACTTTGACATATCTCCTCGTTTTAAACCTCACTGAATAAATTTTTTAAACTGTTTGTCTGTGACAATGATAATATAAAAATGCTTTGAGCTAGACGGATGAAAATTAGTAGGAGGTCTGTACACCAAATTTTTCGATTCCTCTCAGATTTTGAGCAAAATCCGTTGAAGAAAGTCTATCAGTCCTGCTGTTCGAATATAAATTATAATCACTATAATTACTATAATCACTATAATTACGAGACGAATAGAACTATATGAATCAGATTCGGAGCACAGGTTTAGCATCCATATTGAAGCCACTAATCAAAGTTTGAGCCAAATCCAAACAAATGGTTAAAAATCTGTCTGTTTTTAGCAACATGTAAATGTGATACACCAAATCTGATGTGGGATTTTGTGACTAAAAATATAATTTTGTGCCAAATTGTGTCAATTTCTTAGGGAAAACGCTTTTACAAACACTTCTAAACCCCGTGGGTGCACCTCTTAATGAGTATGAGATGTTTCCGGCATGATGGTTGGATCTTGCCACCCTGGAGGGTACACAAATAGGTGGGGGATCTGACTCCTCCCATCAATGAAGGGACGTTCTTCCTTCGGGGAGGGTTGTACCGTGGCTGGTGATGGCTCTTAGGACTCAACCACAGTTCCCGCCAGTGTTGCTGTTGCGGCTGTCCGGTCATTCAATTTTATAGTTTAAATCCGTGTGTCTTCGTGGTGAGTCGGATAGTCAGATGGATGACTTACAAAACGCTTTTACCTGACATGCGGTTAATAGTATCCAATTTTCGGATGCTGTTAACAGCATACCAAATATTAATTACCAAAAAATTACCAGGGATGACTCGACAGATCCATAAAAAATGTTGAATTCGCAATATTATACGCCATTTCCATGAAAAACGTTTTCTGAGATAACACCATAATTAGAGAGTATGCGAGAAATTTTTGGGGAGACCACACCCTCTTTTTTATTTATTGTCTATCAATAATGGTTTTTAACTTCCACTGTTCCGATATCCTTTTTTCTTTTTTTTCTTCAAGTTAAGAATGCTAATTCCAGATTTTCTGAAATCTTTGTTTGTGTCTTTATCTCGAAGAGTGCACCACTTCATTGTATCTATATACTACTTTTTTACTTTAGCTCTCGCCATTTTGAATATAAAAGGAAATGGGTGGTAAGTTGATCAAGATATTTTTGGTCACCCAATATCTAGATAAAGAAGGAAAAAAAATAGTTACAGATGATTCGAAAATTCAAAACATTCCCTTTTTAATGTACAGTCTGGTTATAATTCAAGTTCCACTTTGAAATGGTCATAAAAAGAAAACTACTGGATCAAGTGCTATCAAACTTGGTAATAGTTTAACCCTTAACTGGGGACGTGCGGTCTGTGAGACAGCTACCAACAGCTTTTCGGTCACCCCTATTCTATTTTTAGCTCAATTGAATGGATTGACCCTGCAGCTTCCTGTTTTGTGACCTTCAATACATGTGCACTTTTTCAACCGATTTCAGCGATGCTTTTTAAAATAATTCAGATATTTCTTTGAGTGCGGTCTCTAAATGTCCCAGTGGTAAACAAGGCTTAGCAGATGGCGCTAAAACTTGGGCCCCGAAATATCATCCAATTTACTGATCCCATTATGAAGCAGTGCTTCAGACACTTTTAAATGAAGCAGAAAGTGATTTTAGTGATAAGGAAAATTGTACAGAGGAGTTTTTAGATAAAAGTTCGTATTCAACTGATTCTGATATATAAGTTCAAACATAATTAATTTTTCTAGTGATAATGTATTTTGAAAAATTTATAAAATATATTAATATACCAAGAGATATATATACAGAATTTATAGATTGATTTTTATACCTGCTTTTAACCCGTATGTTTAAAATGCCCTAGAAAACCGTGCTATGAAAGTCACACAAGCCAATTAAAAAAGGGCCAATTTTACTCATTGTCATTTTTTTTTTCATATGATTGTAAAATTTTACATTATATTGTCTTCTATTTACCTTCATATACTGTAAAAATAAATATGATTTAAAAAGTAAAAAGTAATATGTTTTTTCAAGAATATTATTTGTTGTAACATGTCATGTAAGAGGAAAATGTATGTTCCAACGTATTTACTTTTTTCGAAGATAATATATTTTGAAAAATTTCTAAAACACATTTATATATCAAGAAAAATATCTGAAAAATATCTTAGCAGTTTTTCATACTAATACATTCATTAGAAAATTTAATTTGAGTGTAAATGAAATACGAACTCGTAGACCAAACTTCCCCAGTTAAGTCCTAAAATTTCATCTCCCCAGTTAAGGGTTAAAGGAGTTCATGGAAATTTCTTTTCCGCCAAAAAAAGTTCATAAACTCACCACCGGGGAGGAAATAGCGCTGTATGCAATACTATCAACCAAACTAAGACATGAAGATGTCAGTTTAAAATGTGTTGAATCATTTCTGAAACGTGCTACAATGCATGTTCAATGTGGCTGCAATCATTTTCTAAAAGCAAGTTAAATCGCATTAATGCATTCTCAACAGTAGCTCTTAGCATATCAAGAAGGAATGTTATGCACATGTCTTATTTTGTTTAACAATATTGTATACAGCGCCATCCCCTCTTGATAATTTGCGTTTTATTTATCTATTTATTTATTTTAGCGGAAATGATTTTCCGCTTCCTTCCATGCTTCCTTTAAACTGTTACCAAGTTTGATAACATTTGGTAACGCAGTTTTACTTCTATGACCATTTGAAAGTGGAATCTGAATTATAACCACCCTCTACCTATGAGGTCTTTATAATAATAATAAGCATTTAAATTTGGATGGAATAGAGAAAACTGAACTACATATTACATGTATAGTAGTTCATAGTATAATTGTTACGATTAATGTAATAAATTGTTAATTACGTTTCATTATCTATGATTATTTATAAATAGAATAAGTTTAGTGGAGATTATGAATAATTGCCGGTAATAATACATAATTAACAGTCTATTACATTAACCGTAACATTATATATATATATATATATGTTTGTGTGTGTGTGTGTGTGTGTATGTGTTAAAAAGAATATATAAAATATATTTAGTATTCATGTATATAAATATAAATTTAATAACTGTGCTGCAAAAATTAATTAATGGAGAATTATGTCAGTATTGCTATTATTAGTTGATTCTTTGATGGAAAACCGGAAAACATAAAACTTACGTTCAGTACTTCCAAATGCGCGACTTAATGGAATTTTCACGAACCAAGTTCTTTACTTTCGGAAAAGGAATTTCAGGAAGGACCAATTAGTTGTATCCAGTCGCAGCTGTAATTGGACTTAATGTTCGGTTTAGTTTTAACCTAATAAAGCAAGGGTCCCCTTATTTGTAAGAGAGTTGTCTCAATAAAATTGTTCCAAAAGAGAAAACTATTACTGCGGAAGGATTAATTTACAATCGAGGAATAGTTTCTCTACTTCGCCAACCGCTGCCAGATTCTAATCAGAAGTTTAATTAACGATTAACAAAGGCAGTCGGATGGAAAAGTTTTAATTGATTTTTAAAGCGTATTTTCTTGAAATTTCTTTCGAAACAGAAAGCAACAAGCTCGTGTTATCTTTCTTATTTGTATTTCTATTTTTAAGATTGGCAAGAACGATAATTATCGTTTGCTTTTCGGAAACATTAATTTAGAATTCGAATTGATTCAGTAAACTATGTGAATAAATGTATCGTTAAATGAGGAATCGAATCTAAGTAGAAATGAACAAATTTGAATGTATGTATTAATTTCCTTTTTGAATAATCCTAAACATATTTGATCAATATTATGTGGTAGAAAATCTTTTGCTGTTACAAATGGAAAAATGTTGATCTTTCTGATAATTAATAAAAATAAACTGATTTTTAAATATCGAATCTTCTAAATTTATTTATTAGCCTGGTTAACATCATATTCTTAAAAGCGAAATGGTTAATATTTAAAAACAATCATTGACTCAAAGAGCTGGATAATTTAGTGGATATAAGTTAAAATAATAATTCTATTTTATTAAATGAATATTTCTATGCGGATATATAAACAATTTTTTCGAGTTTAATTCAAATTGTATCGTTCATTTCTAGTTTAAGGTGAGAGAAAATGCATTTCTAAAAATTGCTTTTGCCTTCTGTATATCAAATTCTCACTAAACATAAAATTCATATTCTTACTAAATATAAAATATTTTATCATATGCAGTATTATTTTATCTTCAAATTAAATGCAGATATTGACTGTATTAGGTTAAGTTCAACTCTGGATTCGGACCTTGATGATAAACAGCTCCAAGTAGTAAACTTTTGATTGATGGAAAAATAAGTGAAAAGTTCAACTACGTAGAAATAAAAACAAATATTTTAATCCAAAGACAGTTTTGGGCATGAAAAAGTAATGATAAACAAAAAGGTTTTATATCCATGACTTGGTTTATGAATTTTATGTCGAGACAAGCTGGATAGTAAATGACTTGTGTTGATAAATAATATGCAGAGAAACAAGACCCAAGGAATGATGATAATCATTGAAGAATATCTACGAATACATTTCAACAAAACTCTGTTAGTAATAAAGGATAATGTGTACGTGTGTATGTGTGTATTGGTACTTTACAGGGCAGACTGTCTTGGGAAGTGGGAATGGGTATTTCTGAATGTATATCCTATTCACATCTTATTTTTGAAATTTTAATTTGCATTCATTAAGTGATAGCTTTTGTATTCTGTAATCTGTATTCGTACTTTGCTGATTAATGGTTTTGGAAATAAAATTTTTCCCATTTGAGAAACAATTCCATTATTTGCTTATATAAGCCTGAAAATGCCATGAATATTTGATGAACAATTTCTGCCGTGTCCTTCGAAACGAGTAGTTTATTTTCGAACCTCCTTTATCACGGTGTTCTTTTTCTTCTTCTTTTTTTTCTTTCTTTAAACGTAAATTCGTCTGAACTGTGAAACTGAGAGTAATAATCTAACGTTTGCAATGTGATTAACTTGGCATTCCAATATCTATAATTATAATAATTTGAAGTTTATAATCAGAAGACCTTACAATCAAGTTTTCATTTCCACAACTGTACTCTTTTAATATAACTTCAAAAAAATCCATTAAATAAATCATTTTCGCTGTTATTATTTTTCATTTAGAAAAGAATAATTTTTTTTTCTCGAGAAGAGTAAATTTCATTGTTCTGTGGATTTAGATTTGAACTTTTTTATCTAGATAATTCAAAGTTTTCAAATTTTTAAAAGCTCCTGAAAATTTGACAATTCATTAAAATGAACCATATTATTTCTAAAATGCATAGCATTAAACAGCGCAAAAAAAGAATTATTTAAACTAAAATCTACAATCAATTTAGATGTAATTATAGCCATTATTTTTATACATCAAAACCGTTATAGGAAATTGCGAAAACATTGAAATTTTCGTTTCCTTTTTTAGTCCAATGTTGTGTGTGTGTGTGTGTGTGTGTGTGCGTGCGTGCGTGCGTGCGTGCGTGCGTGTGCGTGTGCGTGTGTGTGTGTGTGGTGATTTGAATTTAATATTATTCTAGTTTTCTTATCTAATTTATTTGCATTATTCATTGCATAAAATTTCATACACTAAAACTGCCATACCTCCATAGATATACCTTTCCCTAAGACACTTTTCTTTATCATATATAATGTTAAAGTAACTCCATGAATATCAAAGTTGAAAATGTTATAACTCAAAATAATAATGTATATCATTATATAATATGTTAAAATGAAACAATAATGTTATATAATTCCTTATAACGTTAAAGCAATATAACATTAAAACAACTCCGAAGAAACGTCGTTCAGAGGTCTGAGTGTCCATTATGACTTCCCACTCGTCTTCAGAGAAATCTCTGGCCTTAAGCCTCTTATTAAGATGAAAGGCCTAGCAAATTTTATATACATTTATAAACAACGTTTGAAATCAGACCGAAATTAATCATTCATTTACAAATGTAAAGAGAAAATTAGAGTTCATCTATTACCGAGATGAGGTAAGAATATTATTTGTGCCTTTTAGGAGTTATTTTATCGCTGATTAGAGTTGCATGTTAGTGTATCAACCAGATGCTTTGTATCAGATACCTAAAAATATTAGGGGCACAAAACTCAGAGTAACCTATCCTATGTTATTTTTGAATTCGATTGATAATTTCCATGAAGTTTCCGTTCAGGGGATATTACAACAATCGGTACTACTACAGTCAACAATATATTAAGCGGATATATCCTAATACATTTCTTTTCCTTGGCGACGCTATCAGTATGCGTAGAGATATTTTTTATTGAAATATATTTCACCTGATGGACTTTCATGGAATTTTTTCTAAATCCTTTATTAACAGTGATGGGCATTTTGTTATGAGGTAATATATCAGTAAGGCCCTTTCGTTCCTCTTCCAATCATTCGTCAATCACAGTCAAAATCAATGCATCGCTGCATTATCAATACGTATTCCGAAGAAGCCAAATTTCAACTTGGGATCGTATTCGTATTAGTATCAGCTACCGATATAGAGTACCCATGTTTTACTTGATACCCACCGACACCTAGTTTTGTTTCGAAGGGAAAAGAATCAGTAACCAACTGTTTCAGGTACAAAAGTACTATGTATAACCGAGTATCAGAATAAACGTATACTTAACATAACAAAACCGAGTATCAACCCAAACACTAACTCCAATTAAAAAAAAAAAAAAAGAAAAAAAAAAGATGCTGATGTGAGTTGTACCCACCAACGGCTGAATTTTCCTTTCAAATAGAAATGAAAAATGTGTACCCTTCTTCAGTGACAGCTGATGAATCTACAAAAGATTTAATTTTGCAATTAAGAAACAGAAAATGTAAAAAGATACATCTAAAATACTAGACGCGCAAATGCAAATTGTATATTTAACTTTCAACAAAAAAAGCATCATAAAAATATTTTCTTTAGATGATCTTTAAAATTTATTTTGAATTAGCTTGTTTTAAATATATATTTACAGAGAAAAATAAAACGCATTTGAGTTCCAAAATTAAATATTTTTACATTGATTTGTATATAAGCTATTTTAATTTGTATAAAAGCAGATTTTTTTTTTAAGTTTGGCCAAATGAAATAGCGAACGTTTAATTTCGTGTTATTTTCGAAGACGTTATATTCATTATAGCGCTCGTAAAATAATTTTTCAACAATTTTAATTTAAAATCTAAAAGTAAATTAAAATAGTTTTATCAAACTACAAAACTTTTAAAAGCTACATAAATATTTAATAATGAGATTAGACAGTTTCTAAATTATAAAGCAACATATTTTTTAGAATTATACAACAATTTAAGAATCGCAAAAAGTAATTAGTTTGAAATGCTGTTAAAATGCTGTTCCATGATTTAAACAATAGCTGATTTTTTTTGAACTTATGAGTGTGCGACCCTTAAAATTTAAGTTTCATTGAAACAATTGCATAAAGTATAAAAAATATAAATATGTATGCCTTAAGAATCCTAGAGTTTAGAGACATCTAGATAAATACCTTTATTGATTATTTATTAATTCGATCAGGAATATTTAGTATTCCCATCACGAAACCCCTTTCCCTTTATATCCATTAACTGTCAGTTCAGTAACCACCTGTCTGAAATAATAATTTTCATTGGTGTAGGCATCAACATAAATATTAAAGTAAACTATTCATTTCAAATTAAAGAGGATTCAAAAATATTTGATATTTATTATCAAGAAAAGACAAAGCCACTTTAAATTTCTCATCCGCCTATCAAAATCATATTTATATAAAATATCTTATTAAATGTAATGCAAAAAGGCACGAGGAGAACTTTAATAAAGCTGAAGTTTGACACTTTTGGAATATTTTTAAAATATTTTTAAATGTTGAAATTTTTAAATATATTTTTGTATTAAAAAAACTTTTCCAAAAGGAAATCAAGATTATCGCATTTATATTTAAATAAAATTAATATAAATAAAAAAAATTAATAACGAACGTCATCCTAAATATGGAAAATAAATAATAACGTCTTATACCAATTTATAAAATTTTCAATTCTTAAGGAACACAAATAACCTTTCAATATACTTTTTTCCCATCAAAAACTCTTAGTATTCTTGTGTTCGTTCCCTTTACAATGCCTTTGAATGAGAAATGAAACTTTCTCCAACTATATTATTGAAGCTTATAATATTTATTCTTTAAATATCAAAAAATAGCATAAAAATTCATACCATAAAAACTAATAAAAGTAATAAGCTGGGATCAAAATTAGATCGTCTTTTTTAAGACAAGGTGTTGAGTAACTCTATTTTCTGCTCTTAAATAAAGATAGAAATAAAAAAGAATAATGCAGAACACTCGGAAGAAGTAATCCACATCGCTTTTAAGAAGCTGTCACTTTAGAATAAAAGCGTCTCATGTAATTTAATGAAAAGTCAATAAAATAAGAGAAAAAAGGACAAAAGGTTTCAAAAACTATCCCGGCATATCAAATTAATCCTTTACACCCACTCTTTGTCCCTTCGGAGACCATCCTACAGATCGATCGACCTTGACTTTCTCCACCCACTGACATCAGCGCCATCTAACGAGCTGAGATGGTAATGTACTGAAGGATATAAATATCTAGTTGCTATGGTAACCGATAGGACCCCCTTTACCAAGTTTTGTTTCAAGAAAAAAATGAAACCAGCAGAGGTGTGCTGGAGCTACTAAAGTACTTCCTTTTTAAAAGCGCATTGTCAAGAGAATGTAAAAGCGAGTGAGTGGGGGATGGAGGATGTTGAAGAGGGATTCCAAAAGCGTGCATAAGAAATGGAAAAACTGTGTCCTTTCTTCATACATACTAGAATATGAAAGAAAGTTTTCCAGCACTTATGAGTTGTCAGAAAAATAGATCGACCTTTAGTATATGGTTTCTAAAATTTAATATTAGATTTTGGAGATTTAGTTTTCGCGGTGCGAATCAGAACGGAAAATAACTTGGAATGTTTTCAGACTTCCAACAAGTTCCGCATTCCAAACATAAGTGGAAGAATGGTTGCAACTCCTATTGTAAAATATCTTAGTTATGAATTCTAAGACCAGATTCCGAAGAAAATTTAAAATGAAAGTTTCAACGAATCAAATTCCTTGCAGACGTCGAACCTGAAAAAAACAATATTTGAAAGCTGTACTAAATTGCGCCTTTTATCAAATATATAGAGCTTAAAATACATAGAATTACAATTTTAAATTTGAAGGTAGCATTATTTTTCAAATCACTGATATTTTTTTTAGTTATAATTAAACGTTTATAATAGTTTTTAACCAAAAATTGTTTCCCCCAAGACAGACAAATTTTCTTTACAAATATTGTTAATTCAATAATAATAATTAATTTTATTCAATTTCTGTCCCTTCATAGCCAACATAGCTATTATGTGCTTGGTATTAATAACAATGATCTTTCAAATCATATGTACTTTATGTGCATAATGTAAATATTTTAAAATTAAGTAATTAGCCAGTGGGAATGATAAATTTGCCTGATGGAGAACGACTTACATGGCACTGGCTTACAATATTTGCGAAGTATCAACTTTTGGGGTCAATTTAGCACGTTTACTGTATCTAGGAAATTTTATTTATTGAAATTGTGTTATTCTTGGCAAGTTTATTTTTTAATGATTAATCCGTGGTTTGAGGTCGAAATCGAATTTGTGCATTAGATATGTTCTTCTCAATCGATTGAAATAAAAATTTTACCAAAAACTGCTCTTGTAGTTAAAAATTTCCATACCAAATTTGATATATCTAAGTCATTACATTTTTGAATTATTGAGTTTACAATTTTTCTAAAAGTACTGACCGATAGACAGTCAAACCTTTGTTAGTTTTGGTACAAAATTTGTCAGGTATCTACACTATAGACGTTAGATCTGTGTAACGAATCTCATTTGTATAGCTCTCTTTGGTTTTGTAGTTATCGTGTTAACTTATATTCGATCACCCGGACAGACGGACTTCCTCTGAACATATTTTACTCAAACTTTGATAGAAATCAGCAAATTTGGTGCAAAGACCGAATACGAAATTCTACATTAAAGCGTTTTTGAGTCATCTTTGTCAAAGATAGACAGACAGACTGACATTTTTCAAAAATGTGTCTATCGAAAGAGATGTCTGAAACGTGGAGATTTGTTAAAATCTCTAATTCGAATTTTTTGACTGTTACTATACTTTCGCTATACTATATATGCGATAAAGTAAAAAGTATTTACGTTTTCTCATTTTTTTTTATTTCAACAATGTTGCAATGATTGCACCAAACTTCTTGTAATGCTTTTCTCTGTAAAGACTGGACTATTTAAAGGTGGTCTCAATAATTCTAGCAAAAGGTTCTTGAATTAGTTATACCATTTTTAGAAATGCTCGTCAATAATCAACCATTTTGTAAGCAAAAATAATAGTATATAATTTAAATATATGAATAAGAAGTTAAAAACCTACAGGAGTGATCTTCACAAAACTTTCTCGCTTATATTCTAATTCGCCATGTAATCAAAATTTCGTGATCAATTCTGTATATTCTCTACTATCTGTATATGCTCAACAACTATTTCTCCTTTGCAAATTACGAACAGATAATACTTATTCGGTTTCGCTACTGCCATACCATTCACCCCTAATAACTTCATATTTCTGCTTGGTATCCAAAAACAAAAATTAGATTGCGTGACTATTTTTGAAGCAGACGATTATATTTTCTTCTACAAAAATGATTGCAAAAACTTATGGGAATTATTTTTGGATATTTTGAATAAAATAAAAAAGTAATCTCTCTGGTGACTTTTGATTTTAGATAAATATTTAAACTTCAAAACATAGAATTAAAAAAAAGGGTTTTAATTTCACATTCAATCGTATCAGAACTCAATCTTATAAAACTTATTTTGATTAATTACCCTAAAAAGATGAAAATGTCTTAGAAAGTTTTTTTTATTATCCATTTGAATATATTTGGTTATTTTACTTTATTTTATTTAGTATTTTTCATTTGTAATTAATTCATACAAATGATTTTATGCAATTTTAGATTTATATTTATTGCCAGACATTGAAAAAGTGCATTATTGAAGTGACAATTATTTTTTTAAATAAGTGTAATAAAAATAATTGTCTATAATAACAAATAAAAGGCCAAAAAAATTATTTTTAAATATTGATATGACCACGATTGATTACAGAATATTCAAAAAAGGTCCAAAGAATTCTTTCGCCCGTTGATATTTTATGAGAGCAGAAGTCGCAGCCGGATTAGCGAAAGTGACTTTTCAGCGAAATTTCATTTGAAACTAGCCGCACTGGTCTCCCCAAAATTTTCTCGCATACTCTCTAATAAAGATATTTTCCTAATGAACGTCTTTCATGGCATTGCCGTACAACAGTATGAAAGATTAGCTTTTGGAGAGAGTTTAGCATTTTTATTGAATATATCGTGTCATTTGGCGATTAATCCCTGGCACGCAGTTAAAAAGATCCAAAAAACGCAGATACACTTTTTTTCGATCCATTGATCAAAAATTTGGCATAAAACTAAGTCATAAAATCACGTATCAAATTAGATACATTTAATTCATTGAATTTTTGAGTTATCACGTTTACATGTTTCCCAAAGTACAGAAAGACGGACGGTCAATCCCATTTTTGGATTCTGCGCAAAATTTGTTATGCATCGACACTCAAGAGGTTAAATGAGTGTACCGAATTTTATTGATCTAGCTATCTTCGTTTCGCACTTATCGGCTAACTTATATTGGGAAAGCCGGATAGACAGGCTTCCTCTGAAAGGATTTTGTTTAAGATTTTATCGAGATATACAAATTTGGTTTTAGGCCTGTATACCAAATTTCATTTATCAAGTTCAAAGCGTTTTGAGTAAGACAGATGAGCATCAGTTTCCAAAAATGCATTTATCGAACTCAGGGAGATCTAAAAAGTGGAGATACACAAAATCTCAGTTTAGAATTTTTTGTCGATTTTTATACTTCGTATGACAGAAAAAAAACTATAAAACCTGTAGTTTGGGTTTAAAAAATATATTCATCATACAAAAACGTATGGCATATATAATAAATATTACATTACCTAATACTTCAGCAACAAACTTATATCGTCCCTAGGTTACTGGTATCAACATGCAATGACTCTTTTACCGTCCAATGATCACATGATGCGCATCTAAAAAATGCTGGATTATAAGAGGTCGGATTGACGAAGTACTGGATTATACAAATATTTGAAGGTTTTGTTTTGGGGGGGGGCTTCAAATTTCGAATAAAATCGTTTCAGTATTTTGAAATCTTTCCTCTTTTCGTTGACAGATTTCATCCAAAATTTAATGCAAATCTACCATTTATATGTCAAGAACACATACATAATTTCATATATCTAGCTTTTACCGAAGTTGAGCTATTGCTTTCACTAAAAAAGCAGAGGCAGCTTATTCTTCAGCGGAGTTAGTCCCAAACTGTATTTAACTATAAGATCACATATCAAAATTTACGCATCTGGGTTACTACGTTTTTGAGTTAATGGAGTTTACATAAATCCAAACTAGCAGGCGGAGAGATAGTCACACATAGTCGATAATGGATTTTGACCAAAATTTGATAATCGTCAATAATTTTGATGGCAAAAGAAAGTATCAAATTTCTACGACCGAGAAACTGTGTTTTTGATTTGCCATGTACAAAAATACATATGGGCAGAAAGACAAAGTTCTCTATTACATGTGTCGTCTAAAAATGATAAAGATCAACAGTTTCGGTATCTAATTGCATTCTTTTTGTATTTTTCTTTTTGGGTTTTACTGTGTTCTAAAACAGATATAATTCCAAAATTGCTTTTCTTTAATTCAAGAAGGTCTGAAACGCAAATCTTCGCCACATTTCCGATGTGAAATTTTCCAAATATTTTTATAATTCCATTTTTATACTTTAAACATATGGGAAAAGCACTAAAAGTCTGAAATTGAAATTTGGCAATCATATATATAGCAACTCCTTTTACATGTTTTTAGTCAATAAACAAAACATAATCAAATCAAACTAAAGACACTACTTAAAATAAATTATCACAGTTTTCAAAAACCTACACTTACATCCAAATCCCAACTTCCAGATTAATGTTCTTTTTCCCTAATAGTGACTTCCGTTACAAACGATTTGCTAAAGCCAAAAATGGTCACGGCCACACGCCAAACTATATAAAGCAGGAAATAAAGGAATAAAAAAAAAGTTACAGAATGGAATGCCAGTAGTGTGTAATTTACTTCAATTATGTAATGGCGCTTTGGCAACATCGCTTCGTTGATTTCAAGATCAAGGTCACGGAAATTTCTGCCACCAGACTTAACCGAATAGACGATGTATTGATTTCTGCTCAGGGACAAAAGAATACTTTCTAGGGTAACATGACATTGGATTTATATTCACTGATGAGCTCGGAAAAGAAGTTTCTTTTATTAATGACTGACGTGTTCTAGTTGCTGAGATTTGACGTCCATTTATAAGTCTGTTCATCGATATTTTTAATGTTGCCACTTATAGAAGATAAGACGATGCTTTATTACACAAATTAAGATTTATCTATTTTTATTAGCATAATAATAAATAATAAATGATATTTATATTTTTACTAACAGATATAATTCTATATTTTAAGGTTTCTGTTAGCTGATTTTAACAAGTGTACAGATTAAAATATGTTTTTGGATCTTGTTTTTAATATTAAAACTGCTTGTTTTTTTTATAAAATATTAGAATAAACAAAATATTTTTATCGTTTGAAAAGGGTTTTAATTAAAAAGAGAAAATTAATTAAAGTAGACGATTTTTAAAACCAATTTCTTTATCAATAAAACAAATTAACAGCTGTTCCAAACTTGAACTGTTATTTAAACTTTTACTTTAACGTTCTGATAAAATTCTATTAATGTATTTTAGCAACACTTTGTCATATGCAATCTTGTTCTTCAAAAGTAAGAAACATCGTGACAATTATTTTACAAGTTTTCTTTTAAAATAAATGAAAAAATTGTTAAGCGATTTGTTTTAAAACTTTTCTTTCTGAGTTTTTCTAGAATTCTGTTAATGTATTCTAGCTAGATTTTGTCGCATGCAGTTTTGTTCTTCAAAATAAAATTAAAAAAATTTTTTTTTAAAAACATTGTCACAAATATTGTAAAAATTCTTTTTTAAAACCGATAAAAAAGCATGCCTAAATAGTTAATAATCTATCTATCTATATCTATCTATACTTATAATAAAGTTCAATGTGTGTGTGTGTGTGTGTGTGTGTGTTGGCGCTCTACAGGCCAGACCATTCAACCTACAGCTACCAAATTTGGCACGTGTATACGTTGGAGGCCGGGAATGTGCACCTGGGGGTTATTTTTTCGAATTTTTAATTAGAATTGTATTTATTTAAAAATTAAGCAATATTTTGGCGTGTTTCTGCTATAACTTTCGAAAATATTACCTCACAAAAAAGATTTTTACATCAAGTTAAAGATCAAAAATTTATCTTTTAAATGCTACCAATGCTTTAACATCAAAATTAAATTTCTGTTTTTAATGAATTTTTAAATAAATATTTTAACTCTATTTTTCAACAATTTCTTTCGTACAAAATAAAAATAAACGTTTCGCATTCCTGGGAAAAAAATAGCTTTTTTCAAAGCATTGCCATCACATTGATTAAAGCTCCAATTAAAAATAAATTAAATCTTTTTGGAAATGAAATCGTCTGTAGGAAATGAAACAAATAAGAAGTACTATTTTTTTCTAAAAAATAAATTCAAGAAAAATTATTTTATGATCTTTTACACTCTCTATATTATTAATCCAATAAATCAGTTTTATTTTAAGGCAAGTTTTGTTTAATATGAACAGGATATATATTCAAATCAGGGCCATACAGCTAATTTGTAAACCTTTAGTAAGACACAGATCTGTTGCGACATAAATCGTAAATATTTTACTTAAAAGTAACAAACGATTATTTTAATAATTATAAATTTTATTTTGTAAATAGTTGTGAAATTCAGATTGGCAACAGTGATATTTTTGGAACTTTTAATTTGTTGTTTAAAAAGGATGCTAGAATTTTGAATGAAAATAAGTTCATGTAAATTTGATAATATTATCTACAATGTAATAAGATTTAGTTTCATAATAAGTTTGTCTGCATTCTATTTTTGTTGATGCACGAACACAACAGATATATTAAAATGGTTTAAATAGAAAATGATTATATTTTACTTAATTCAATAAATGCTCTAATAAATAACGAATTTTTGATTTTACATAAAGCTTCTGCTGTGGAAATCACGAATAACAAAATGTTCTTGAAACACTAATATTTTAAATAAAAAGATTTAATTTCCAATCAACAAAATCAATCACTTAAACTGACTGATTTATGAAAATTTGAATATCACTATTCAATAAAAAAAGGATAATTTTAGATTTTCCATCGAT